>JAUEJL010004908.1:0-10293 GCA_032274825.1 Drosophyllum lusitanicum | reverse complement strand
AATCATTTGTTCTGAGATAAATCTTACTCTTACATGATTTAAACCTAGACTAAAACGGCATATATATGTAATATGTGTGTGTGTGTATATATATATATATATATATATATATATATAAGATATCGACATGGTTTTATAAGTATAATATCTATTAGTGTTTTGATTTACTTTTAAGCCAAGTGGTTATAAAATTGACTTGACAACTCTTATAGAATATTTGATTGGTCCTATAGTTGCATCAACTTTATTCCTTTTTTTTGAGAAAGAGTGCTTCCAACCAACTAATATATATATATATATATATATATATATATATATATTGGTAGTATGTTATTTTCTTCAATAAAAATAATTATTCTGAGAGTAACTTACATTTTTGTCCCTTTTGTTTAGAATGAGTTGTTTGTTCGACATTGTAGTGAGGTTTTAGTGTAAGCAAAATATAGAAGCTAACATCAAAACTCGAATATTTATGCGGGAAAATTTTCAAATATTTAGTATCATAATGTAACATTTGGTTCAGATTTAGATCGATTTAGGTTTTATTTTTCTTATTAGATCAAACATAACAATGTAATATAGTTAACCTTTAAAATCACAAAAATTAACAAGAAAAAAGAACCTTTATAGAACTATTCTAATTTTTAATCTAAAACATAAAAAATAAACTTTAAAATTATAATATTGAGAACTATTCTCGCGCTTGAAGCTCTAGATATATTAATAAAGGAACTTTAGTGGACGAGTAAACATCAACTTGACTCTTCAAATTGTGGTTGTAAAATACATCGTACTTGTGGGTTACCATGTGCTTGCATGCTATCAGTCAACTTGAATTTTGGTGGGTATTGCAACAAATAAGTTTATATCTTATTAACATATTGAATTTTTATAAATAAATGGTATTTAAATACATGTAAGTGTATTCTATTGGACTCGATACATGTATTTTGAAGAAAGCTTGATTTTTCACCATTAAATTATGTGAAAAACAAAGGTATTTGTTGTGAAGAGGGATTAGAAATGTTCAAAGAAAACTTCTCCAAGCAAACCAAAGCAGGGAAAGAAGTCTGTTAAGAAAGCTAAGACATATATCCCAACCAAGTAAAACACTCATCAAAGAACCCAATTAAAAAAAATAAATGTGGACGTCAAACCTTGAAGAAACAACAACAAAAACGAGTCTTACACACAAGTCAAGCTTCTAGAAGACGTAGCCATGCAACTACGTCAAAACCATACATAACCGAAATTCCAGACATAAAGCAGGAGCCATCGGTGCAAGTTTTAGACTTAAAGCAAGAGCCGTCAAAGCAAGTTCCAAACTTAAACCAGTCAATGCAAGTTCTGGACTTAAAGCAGGAGACGTCAGAGCAAGTTCCAGACTTAAACCAGGAGTCGTCAGTGCAAGTTCCAGACTTAAAGCAGGAGCCATCAGAGCATGTTCCAGACTTAAACTAGGAGCCATCAATGCAAGTTCTAGACTTGAAATAGGAGTCGTCAGAGTAAATTCTAGACTTAAGCTAGGAGCCCTCAAAGCAAGTTTCATAATTCATGGACTTACCATATGTCTCAATCATGTTCATCCACTAATGAAAGAAATTCTAGTTATATTCCACCCTTACACCACAGATATACAAGATGTCAGGTTGATGAATATTGTGAATTTTGAGCAATATCTATTTGTCTCGATTATGGTGAAGATCGATGGTTCTATGTTCAACAACAATTACTAGACAAATTATTAAGTACGAATGATGTTTATGCTAGAGTTTTTACCGATGGAATTGATAATCACTAAGTTTCTCCCAATCGTCTGCATCACCACAACACTGGATGGTTATTGTTCATCTCAGATTAAGTACTCAATAACAAATGTTTGTAGAAGGAGGGTTTAATACAAACTTAAGTTTTTTTTAATTTAAATACACACACTAATACTTTTAATATAATTCTTATAGATTATGAATCAAGAATTGCATGTACAAGGAAGCGAAAGTTCCAAATACAATAAAAGGTGGTAACTAGATGTCTAACACATAGACAAGCTTCTCTAAAAACAACAAATGTTCTAAGAGGTCCAACACATGGACACGTTTTCTACACTTTGCCAGTATATATATAGATGTGTATTTTGCATGTTGAGAATGCATGTATATATAGAGTCTTGGCAGCAATCAGATGGAGGGATGTTTGAGAGACAAGGTGATAAAGAGAAAATAATATTTTAATAATAAAGTGAATGGGTAAAAAGTAATATAAGTTTAATCATGCGTGATTGAATAAAGTAATAATACTTTTTCTGTAAAAGTACACCACACTAACAATATAATAATATTATTTCTCTCACATTATGCCTTGTAACTATAGACTTTTTCTTTCATGCTTGAGCTTTTATCAACAACCATGCTTCTTCATATTTGAATTTATCAAAGATGTAGTTGCCAGCCATACTTTAGCTTTTGACAAATCTTCTAGATCTTTGTTCGTAGGTAACACATGTTCTGCCTTTAACATAGAAATGTTACATAACAAAAATAGAATAGACTAAACAACTTTTCAGAACTGAAAATACGACTCAGCTAATCAAAATGTACTAAGCTGATAAAACTGAACTACTCAGCCTAAGTGTTGATTGCTCAGTTGATAATAGAGTGCTCAGTTGATAGCAAAGTGCTCAGGATCATGTAATGCTCAGCAGATCAAACTATTCGAGCTAAATAATGCATAAGCTTATCAACCTAGATGATCAGTAGATCAATGTAGTTCAACTGATTATTCGAAAGAGATTACTTAGCTGATGACTTTCAGATGTTTAGCTGATCAAAAAAATCCTCAGCTGATTAAACTGATTGCTCATACTTGAAATTGCTCAACTGATGGTTGAGTTAGCTATAGCTGATGGTCTTCTATAATTGTCTTTTCTTCAACTAATCTCAAATGATGTCTTCGGCTGATACTCAGTACTTAGCAAGTCTTCGGCTGATATTTTATACTTAGTAACTTCTAGTCAGAATCTTAACAACATATGTTTAAATTCATTCTAAGTCTTACTGAATGTTTGGTTTTGTTATCATCAAATCCTATTTATTCAATAGACATATTTGATTATTGGGTTGAAACGGTTATCTCCACAACAGTTATGCGTATAATTTGGGTCCTGGTTGCCAACTGGTTTGTAGTGATTCTCCATTATTTAACCAACTATGGTGTGATTACTTTCTTTCCTCTCTAGAAAGATCTAGAACAAATTCAATACCATCAAACTATTACGATTTCACATGTATATGATATTCTTTGTGTGATGGTACAAGTAGAAGGAGATTACCTAATGCCTACCATTTTGGCTTATTGGATCCGCAAGAGAGACCCATCCACGGCCGGATGGCAAGCCATGTATAAGTCACGTCTAGAATCTTATAGATAATTGAAACCTAACAATCCGAAAATACCTCTAATAGATATAGCGGAGTATGCTTGAATAACATTTTTTTTTATTGATCAATTTTTACATTTATACATTTTTTATGCTTCAAGAAATTGTTGTAAAAAGTTCATTTAGTTAGTATAAAAATGTTTATTACATCCAAACTTTTAGAAAAAACAATCTAGAAAGTAGTTGTATTAATTTTCATATACAAAATTATAAATTTTATTTGAAAGGTATAGAATCTAATTCTAGATATTATTTTTAGTAAATTAGGAGTGTTGATTTATCCAACCCCTTTTAAAAAATAGCAAGTATGACCATGATCATCATGTTATTTTTCCTAACAAGATATTTCATTTTTCAGAAGTGATTACATATTTATATTAGAAATTTGCAGTCAATTAGTTTTTCTGAAACAATTAATATCATTTATAAAGAAATTTAATAAAAAGGTGGAGAAGTTCTACAAGCATATCCTGTTATCTATCTTTCTATTAACTAAATCAAAATAAATATTAAAATTAAAAGAAAAGATAATTATGTATTACACATATTCGTCATTTAATTGATAAGAGGAGAAGTATTATAATTTAATTAAAAAAAATAAAACTTTTTTCAAAAAACTATCATATTTTTTAAGACTGAAAGAATAATATTTAGGGGGTGTTTGGGATTGCGATTTGAAAATAGATTATGCGTTTTTAATAATCAGAATCAGATAATCAGCTGTAAGAGAACGTGCTACTGAATAATAGTGTTTGGATTTGATTATGTTGCTTTATATCGCAATAATCAGATAGTCAGTTTTTTAAGTGCTTAGCAAAGTAGATTAATTGATTTTTAAAAGGTAAAATCACAAATTCACAATAATCAAATAACTAGTTTGAAAAAGCAACTCAAAGGTAGATTCTCAAAACTGCGCTTTGTAGTCTCCAAAACGCAAATAATTGATTTTTAAAAACATAACCCCAAACACTTTAAACTAATTATCTACAATTTCAAATAACAATAATCAAATAATCAATTTTTAAACGCAATCCCAAACACCCTCTTAATAGACATGGGAAGAAAGAGATTCCTTTTATTACATCACTCAAGTCTTGGACTTTAGTTTTTTTAATTATTCCATCAAAATCATGAATTTCATCCTTCCTACTTCTATTTCTATAGTATTAAACAAATGTACAGTTTCAATTTCAAATTTAAAATAAAATAATAAAACAAAAAAGAAAGAGATGATTCAAGGTTTTTTCCAGTTCATCATCTCCTTCAATTCCTTATGATCATCATCATACCATTCATTTCTTCAAGAATCAAAAGAAAATTGAGGTTTCAAAAGATCATAAGGCGCCCAAAGTGCATCCAATGGACATGGTCTCTCTGCATCAAGTCTCACCCATGGCTTCCCCTTTCCACTCCAATGTAAAAGACTCACCGGCCCCGGATGTAAATCCCGGCAAAGCCCCCGGAAATTATCACCGCCGAGTCCATGCTGGTTCCATCGGTGATCCACCGGGGCAATTTTTCCGGCGAAAACAAGCAAGAACGGTGGCAGAGAACCCAATTCATAAATTCTCATTCGTTTCTGCAATTCCATCCATTCTTCTATCTTTTTCGTGTAATCGCCGGTGCGCCACCGGTGTAAATCGATCACCATAACTCCGGTGTTGAAGTAACAAGCGTTCCGATTTGCAAAAGTCAAAGACAGAGATGGGTTTGACCAGAAAGTGGGTGTGAAATAGAATGTGAAATTAGCGTTGCAATATTCCGGCGCCGCGAGTACGGCGTCGTTTCCGATGGGTGTGGCGGCGAGTTTCGCAATGTCGTCGACGAGTACGAGGTCGGAATCGAGGTAGACGACTTTCCGAACGTGGGTCGGGAGGATGTCAGCGAGGTAGCTCCGAGCGTAGTTTAACGGGCAGTCGAGGGCGGAGCGAATGGATGTGGAAATAAGTCCAGCGACGAAGGAATCGTTAAAAGGGTAAATTTGGAATTTTAGGTAAGGGAAAGAGGTGGCGATGGTGGCGCGTAGGAGTGCCGCGTCGGAAGAAGCGGAGGTAATGAAATGGAAGATGATGTTTTGTGGGCAGGACGAGTGTTGAAGGACGGAGAGTACGGCGGCCATTGATCCTCTGATGTAGGTGGCGTCAAGGGTCATGGCGACGTGGACGGCGGAGTTGTCGTCGGTGGTGGTGGTCAACGTGTCGGTGTTGTGGTCAAAGTCAATGTGGGGGCATTCTTTGGCGTTGTAGAACTTGGGAGCTTCTCTAAATTGTTGTGAAAGGTAAGTGGTTGTGGTAGTGGTGGTGGTGACGGCGGATGCAGTGGCGGAGAAGAGGATGAGGAGGAGGAGGAGCGGTGGTTTAAGGTGGACCATGGTGGCGATGGCCTGTGGGGATTAGAAACTTAGAATTGAGGGAAGTGTGATTTGGTGATATTTAAGAGGAAGGAGAAACAGGAGTTTGATTGGGTATGAAGTATGGAGATGGGTTAGTCAAGTGTCCTTTTTATTTTATATGTTTTTATAATAATATGTTTTTCTTTTTTGTTTTTTTAAAAGAAATAATAACAATAATAATAATAATAATAATAATAATAATAATAAAAGTGGAAAATAGCTGTAAGCTGACATGACCGGCCTAAGGAATGGAAACAACATTCAAAAGCGAAAGAGTGCCAAATAACGACGCAAAAGAATTTGCTAAAAAATTTAATTTATTGTTTATATATAAACAATTAATTATTTAAATATTTAGAGCTTTAGCTTTGATGAATATTTAGAATATTTTTTTCTTACAAATCAAATAATTCTAGCTCGAGATTCTTGTGTTTGATCGATGTTTTAAAATCCGGTTTTTTCATCGGGTCACGGGTCAATCGGTTCAACCGGTGGATCAACCCGGTTTTTAGAATTTTCAAATTTTTTCATATATATGTATATGTTTGTATACATATATATAAACTGCAAAACATAAAAAAATATTGCCTACAATAATAAAAAAACATAAACCTACAATATCATCAATCCAAACACATTAATCAAATTCGACATAACATACAATACTAAAAAAAAGAAAATTCAAACATCAAACAACAATTCTCATAAGTTCTCAGTCAAACCAAATTAAAAATTTTGAGATATTGAAAAGTAAGTTAAGGATTTAGGGTTAATTTTTTTTAAAAAAAATAATATAAACCGGGTTGACCTATTCAACTATTAACCCGGTCGGGTCACTCCGGGCCATAAATCACCAAAAACCCGCTCTACATCGACCCGCTCTAGTCATCGGGTCCCGGGTCAAGCGGTTTGATCGTCCGGATCGACCCGGGTCTTAAAATATTAGTTTTGATGTAAATTTTATTGTTGTCTTTCGATTCGGCACTTGTCATTTCTATGTTGACGCGTATATTTAAATGGCCTATAACAAGGAAATTTAATGCAATGACATAATATTCCTACTTCGTCTAACAACCCCTAGAGTGGTTTTAGGGAAGAAAAAGGATTGGACCCCAATGTATGATCTTTTAGAGTGGGTTATGTGATATATTATGAGAGTATTACTGTGATATGATGTATCTTTAAAATTACAATATATGACTCTATAAGAAAGTAAGTATGTCATTGGATACCATTGACAATACCTGTAATGCTAAACATAAGCGCAAATGAAATGCACATCAAAAGTTTCCTTTGACAAGCACTCAATAAAAACTCTTGGAAATAGTTGAATCGATAAGACTAAAAGCAGTCTTGAAAAGAGTTGAATCGATAAGACTAAAAGCAAACGAAGTTAGCATAATCCCTGTCGAGCGGACTTTTCTTTCCTCAACTAGAGTCCTCATACATCGGTACCACTTGTGTTACCTTCTTTTTGTTGTTGGATATCTCCTTTAAAAGAATACATATTTTGTTTTAGTATACATATAAATCCCCAAAAAAAAGGAGAAACATTGTAAGAAAAAAACTACAAAAACGAGTAAAAAAGTATCATAAATTATGAATTAATGCAAGAAAATGAACTCTGACAAAGAACATATCATAATTTTGACTTGAAGCGTCAACCAATAAAATAACCACATGTGAGCTTATTTAGCGATTTTATGCAATTGGGAAAATCACTAATGTTTTTTGCAATTTTTCGAAAATCGCTGAATATGCTTATGTGGGTCTTTTATTGGTTGACAATATTAAAAGCATGTGTAATACCGTCGGGGTGGAGATCAACATGAGTGCATTGGTAACTCGGTTTGTTCGGCGTTAGTCGTCTACAATATGTCTCGTGGTCGGCATTGGATTTTCATGGTTCAAACGCTGATCAACATGCATAGGGTGGGTGTTTTTTCTCTTATCCATCCAACGGCTAGCTAGGTAATAGTTAGTTTTTTTGTTTAATTTTCTTACCTCGTCAATCCTCCCTTATGAATAACTAAATAACATTTTATATCCTCGTTATATTACACTACAAACCTCTTATTCATCTATTGACTAACATTCATGTTATACTAAACACTCCGATAGCACAAGAAACAATCGAAAAAAGCTCAAAGCAACTCACCCCTAAATCTTTTCTGACTGTTCCCCACCCAAATTTTCACAAAGTCCTCTCCTCTCTACCCCAGTCAATGGTTTTCGACCGGTTATTCACAATATCCTCCTCCATCTCTAACCAGGTTTACCCAATTCTTCCTCCACTCTTCTTCCCAAAACGAATTAGGAGGAGAAACCACTACAACCAAATGTAAAACAAACCAATTAGTCCACATCTTGATGTGCAACAACTCAGAGCCAGAGGAAGAAGAACAACCATAAATAGTGAAGCTGAAAGAAAAAGGAAAAGCGAAAATGATTTCATCGAGAAAGAAAACCAAACTGCTTAAAGATTTTCGTCCATACAAATGTGTTTCTTGGAGACTCAAGAAGAAATAGGACATGGGCATACGTTGATGTATCGGCAAACCCACGCACGGAAAATGATCAAAGTTCCTTATGGAAATGAGTATGTTTTGCATCAAGAAATGCAAGGAGACATATCTTTAACAGGAGTTTGATGAACCAAGAGCAAACTAAGTTTCTCGGTATACTTAACACAAATTTGTGTCATCGGGAAGCTGTTTGATAATGGGAGTCTTTTGGAAAGGTAGAGGTATAATCATTTATATCTTACCTCACCCGTATCTCACTCTTATGGTATTAGGCTTTTGTTGTTGTTGTGAAAAAACACCTGAAATGGATGAATACCTTATGAACAAATCAACCAAAAGTTAAATTTCCATTGATGAAAAGGCGTGTACATATACTAAAAAAAATCCTGAATAAAAGGATATGTTACAACAATAAAGATAGACTCTATCTATATCTATAATTCAAAAACAAGTAAAATATTTTAAATATACATAAAAATAATTGATCTAATCTGATCGGGTATGTGTGTTAATATGCTCCCGCAAGATGGACGATCGTGAGAGAAGTCCAATCTTGGATAGAAGAGTATGATGACGATGTTTAAGTAATGGCTTGGTTAGAGCATCCACTAATTGATCATCACCTTTTATATGAGTGACCCGTATCGACCCGTCTTGTACCTTTTCACGAACAAAATGAAAATCAAGGGCTAGATGTTTCATTCTTAAGTGGAAAACTGGGTTGGCAGAGTAGTGAGTAGCACTTAGGTTGTCACAATATATAGTAGGTGTTACGGTGGATTTGTAGCCAAGTTTAGAGAGCAACGAAATAATCCATTGTACTTCAGTAGTAGTTGAGGCTACATCCCGGAATTCTGCTTCGGTGGATGATCTGGCTAAGGTGGGTTGTCGCTTAGAACTCCAAGCTATTGGGTTAGAACCAAGGTAAACAATATAACCGGTGGTGCTTCGATAGGTTTGTTTGTCTCCTGCCCAATCGGCGTCAGTAAAAGCATGAAGTTGAAGTGGAGAGTTATGACATAGAAATAAACCATGATAAATGGTTCCATGTAAGTACCTCAGTAATCGCTTTAGACCAGCCCAATGAGTGTCAGTAGGGCAATACATGAATTGTGAAAGTTTGTTCACAGCAAACGCAACATCAGGGCGGGTTATGGATAAATATTGTAGTCCCCCAACCAATGATCGATAATCTTTCGGGTTTGGTAAAGGAGTTCCGTCGGTGGTGGTAAGATGGACCTGATATAGCCGAAATTATACATATTTAATCCCGTCAATATCCGTAGATTTACATGAAAATAGTGCAAAAGAATAAGCTTTTACACTCAGGTTGTGTACATTGTGTGTTTCAGGTCTCCAGAGTTGAAAAGGTTAAAACATGTGTAAAAAATGGGCCGCGGAAGTCAAAAGCTGAAAATGAAGTAGTTCGAGAAAGCTCGCGCCGCGAGGTACGACCTTCGCGCCGCGAGGAATGCTATCGACGGGAGGAATTGATCTTCGCGCCGGCTAAAAATCTCTGGAAAAGTTCGTGCTAAAGCTCGCGCCGCGAGACATATGATTCGCGCCGCGAGTATTGCCTTTGACCGGTTGGACTGTTTGAAGTTTGAAAAGTGGATAATGTTAATCCCGTACTCGCGCCGCGAGGTTCCACGTTCGCGCCGCGAGCATGGAGGGTCTGGTCCTTTAAATTAGATTTTCTGTGTTTTCTCAAGGGGGCTTTTTGGAGAAATCTAATCAGGAGCATATTGCTGGAGTAGGGAGCTGTGTTTCACATCATTCTTTGCTTCATATCATTCAAGGAGAAGATTCAAGACACCTTCAAGTTTCAAAACCGGTTTGAATTCTTGTTTTGTTCGTTTGTTCAATCAAGATGTTCTTTTTCTGGGATTTTTACTCTTTGTTGGTTGAATCTAGTATGTCTATGTGCTAGATCTCTTGTA
>JAUEJL010004897.1:0-10293 GCA_032274825.1 Drosophyllum lusitanicum | reverse complement strand
GTGAACAATGATGTATATTTGTAAATGATGGTTTGTATATAATGTGTTTGTTTAATTAAGCTTCCGCAGCGTTTTAAAAAGAAAAAATGGCTTGAGTTTCCGGTGTTACAATCTTGGAAAACTCACTGATGACGGCTTGAAGTTGATAATCATCTGTTTCCCTTGGCACTGACCATACCTCTGATTGTGAGCTCAAACCACTGTACTCCCTTGCTGCAACCCTTGTCTTTTTGGATGTAACCACCACTCTCTCCAGATCTGCTTGTGATAATGGTCTTGGCAACTGAAGAAAGAAAAACATATCAAAAATCAGTTTCTTGTTAGAGTTCTCTAATCTCTACAACAAGATTCTTCAATTAAGATTAAAAAAGTGCACTAGAATGCGATATAACATGCTCCATATCAGCTTATATATGCTAACGTCAAGTCTTCATATCCTGAAAGTGGTTTAAAAGTACAACAAATCTTTAACTTATATAATAGTCTCATAATCGTATTCTGAAAGTGCTTTAAAGTTGGTTTATAATATCATTATCCCTTACTTTAGGGAACGAATCTTTCTCTATATGACTAGTTAACACCAACTTTTAATGTAATTATTGATCACACATATTATTATGCAATTTTTTATTTAACTTATATAATAGTCTCCATATATACAATATTAACAAATTGAATAGATAAATTAATTTTTTAAAAAGAATTAGAAAAATTACTCACATATAACACAATAAATTATAGAAAGCCCAAAGTAGAATTATAAGAGGAAATCAGTTAGAAACTATAAAAAATATATATATAACTTCAAAACAGAGGTTGCATCTACACATCAAGTTCATATATTAAATTAAATGATCAACCTCAACGACATATGAAAAGCCCCAATTGTTACTATTTTACAAAATTATAATTTAAGATGATTAATTGATTTTAGACGTATTGCTTATCCCCTGCGCCATTTTCCCCTTTTTCCCTTCTCCCCATTTATATGCAATTTCAAATTTTCATTTTTGGTTTTAAAGAGGATACCCACCGTTTGTTTTAGTATCAACTATTTGTTTACCTTTTTATTAGTTTTTAACACTACTAAGAATTTTAATATGTACAGTCAAAAATGGTTAAGTTTTGATAGGGGTCGACAGATTGGCCTGAGACACCTTTTCCCAAATCTTTTATAAGCAACCTAGCGTATTAATGTTACAAAATTTATATTATTCCAAAGATAATATAATATATAAATTTTTGAAGATGACTTAGGGGGTACTCACATGTGATGACTTTCCCTTCTTCTCATCATCAAGTAGATCCCTGATTGGAAAATAGGCTGCTTGCTTACAGAGCTCTAGAAGATCTGACCCTGTATAACCTTCACACAATGCAGCTATAGAGTCAAGGTCAATCTCATCTTCAACTCTCTCACCCTTCAAAATCACCTTCAAAATCGAAGTCCTTTCTTTTCGGTCAGGTATCCCGATCTCAAATGCCTGTGGAAGACGCCTCAGTATTGCTTCATCAAGCTCTGAAGGACGATTAGTTGCAGCAAGAACCATCACTCGAGCATTTTCTACATAAAACCAAAATAATCACACTTCTAAAAATTATGGATTATAGGAGAAAGACAGATATCCATGTTTTTTAAGACACAAACTTACGGTCTGTGGTAAAACCATCCCATAATGCCATAAACTCGGTCTTCATATTGGTTAAAGCTTCATGGTCCGTAGTTCGGCGCTGACCAAGAAAACTATCGACCTCATCAATAAATATTATGGCAGGCTGGAGCTTGTATGCCAAACTAAATACAGCAGCAACTGCAAAAATCAATCATTAAGCACATGAGATATAGTAACAATATCTTGTGCAATACTAAAAGGTAACTATAACTGCAATTAAATAGAGGCAGCCCGGATACACAGGCAGTAGACAGTCGTTAACTATAAGTGGCAATTTTGACCCATTAACTGGTAAATGAGTCAATTGGGCTATACTTTATCACTAACAGGTCAAATGGGTAAACCTAAAAAAGACTTGGCTAACATTTAAGCGAGTTGAATAGGTCAAACACTCAAACAGGTTTAAAAACAGCTGAAGTTTACTCAAAGGCATAGGTACCCTTAGTCTACTTATTGAAATAAAAAACTTAGCCTAGTGATGTAATATCACTTTTTTGTAATCATATTTAACATGTTAACCGTTAATAAAATAAAACAAAAGAGAATTTATAGTCAACCCGACCCTTCCAGTTTTACAAGAACTAAAAAAACATTTTTCACCAAACCTGTTTTGACCAGTTTCCCAACTTGTCCGAATCGCCATTTTTTTCCCACCTGTAATCTTAACACATCAACCTTCTTATTCTTGCTTTAATGTTCCTACTTTTCTCCAAAAAATGCTTTAATTGTTACTCCTATTTCTGTTTTTCTCTTTTATGAATCTCAACACAATGTTTTTCAGCGACTTAAGTCAAAAGGTTGGTCAAAAGCTCCACAATAGACTAGTTTCCAAAACAAATTCAATCATGATCCAAATGAGGAATGTTCACCCATTATTTAGGAAACAGATTTCCCATCAATAATTGGGATTTACCAAATTTATTCAGAATGCAGGTGGATTCATTTATGCCAACTTTAGGGTCAAGTACACTAGTTTTTATTCCTTCATAGCTTAAACCATAATAACAAAAATACATTTGATATAGGCAGCAGTCCAGTTAAAAAGATAACTACATGGCTACATCTATGTTCTAGGAGGGTGTGGGTGTCGTTGGTCTATTTTTTAGTTGGTTGCACAGTATACTTTTTACCACCACTGTGCTGGGTAAGTTAAAAGTGGGTCAAATTAACAGCTTTTTCATCCAGTCCGTAAGACTTCTTTCGACGATTCTAGACAATTTTAATTTGTTCAGCCCATTTAACCCATTCCCTTTTTAGTAACATATTTGAAAGGGCCCGTTTGAGGTAAAACATAACCCAGATTGACCCATTCATAATCAAATGGCTCAAAAAGGCCACCTCCACCTGTCACCATCATAATGCATAATAGCAAAAGCATCTTACATTTACACTTCAAGAAACCCAAAAATGATTTCTATTCATGATAAAAAAAGCTCAACAGACTCAGTATATGCAGTTGAAGAAACAATAAAATTCAAACACTCACCGAGTTTTTGTGCATCTCCAAACCATTTGCTCATGAGGTCCGATATTCTCACATTGATGAAAACAGCCCCGGACTCTTTTGCAATAGCTTTTGCAAGCATAGTCTTTCCCGTACCAGGTGGGCCGTACAACAGAACACCTTTCTGGGGACCAAGGAGCTTCCCATAAGAAAAAAGCTCAGGCCTACGTAAGGGTAGTATGACCAATTCATATAGTGATTGCTTGATTGATTCCAACCCTCCAATGGAGTTAAATTCCACATCAATGTGATCAGGATTTATCACGTTGCATGCAATGACATCCTGTTATGCATCAAATGCATGTAAATAACAATAAAATAAATTATTAGATATCCAACTCGCTCCGCACATGGTACCCCTTCTTTTTGTTTTTTTTCCCGGGGGGGGGTTAGGCTGTCAAACAAGTGTGAGTTTTATAAATTTACGTTATAATTTTTTTTCAAGTGATTGACTTTCTTAATCATCATACTTGATTGCTCATTGCAACATGATACTGTGTTAAGTCATAGTCCTAAAGTAATATGTACTACACTTTGTCACTTTCAAGCTGAAAGTAGAAGTCATAGTAGGTTCCACCAACATATTCTACAAAGTACATATGAAGAGTATGTCAAATTGTTCTTGTGTAAGAATTATCCATTTGGGAATTGGGAGATGATTTGTATATTCTACACATGTACATATGAAAATTATGTCAAATTGTTCTTGCGTAAAAATTATCTACTGGGGAGGTGATTTGTACACTACCATTATTGACATGTATAAAACCAATTCATAATATCAAAAACATTAAGTGTAGTACCACCTTACAAGCATAATGTGGAAGAGTACAAATCACCTGCTTATTCATTTTACTCTCACAACTCTCCCATCATCACTCTCTCCCAGTCCTATATCTTACAAACTAATTCTTTTTCACTTGCACGAGCACCGGATTAAGCAAAAACTTGTCATCCTTTCTAGGCCCGTCGAAAATAACCGATAACCGAAATAACCGACCGACCCGGTCAATGTTCGGTTAAATCGGTTATCGGGTAGGCTTGGTCGGTTAATTCGGGTTACCCGTTTTAACTACGGTTCGGTTATCGGTTAAATTATTATCCGTTCTGGTATACCCGAATCATCCGAAAAATATAAAATAAGGAATTTAATCTATTTCCATACAAACTTTGTTAATTACATATATATCCTTTCAAACCTAAATTACATCAATATACTTCTAAAAGTTGTAAAGTCTCATATATGTCTAGATAAATAACTTAATAACAATTAAATCATCTAAAAATTTAAAAAATCATCCCTAATATAATCTAAATGTAAAATCTTCAATTTTGTAAAAAAATTGTTTTGTTTAACTTGGTTTAATTTGTAGAATAAAAGTGAGAATTTAGTTCTTTGGTTTTGTTTACTTTGTATAACAAGAATTATATACACTAAAAAAGATTGAAAAAGATTTATATAGGTTCGTTAGTTTAGCTTGGTTTGTTTACTGCTTTTATTTAGCTTGGTTTCTTTTTGTGGTGATAAAAGTATTTTATTTGCTATTAAAAATAAATTATCAAAAGCATAAAATAGATCAAAGTTAGTATTTTTGGTTATACCCCATACCCGTTATAACAAAACCGTACCTGAATCTACCCATAACCGATACCCGAATATTAAATACGGTTCGGTTAGCGATTAATAGCCTATAATTAAAATAACCGATAAGGCGATAACCAAAAAAAATAACCGAATGACACCCCTAATCCTTTCATTAAATGTAGAGAATTGAAACCAAAAAATCATAGTACTTTAACAGATTTTGGACCCAAAATCATTCTTTCTTGGAATACATGGTGCTTCATTTGCATTTTTTTCATGATCTAGGGTGCTTTCAACTGCTTATCTAAACAGCTTATCTGCTTATTACCTTTCAAAATAAACAGTTAGAAATAAAAACTTCACACTGCTTATTTTAATCATAGACAGCCAGATAAATAGTTTGAATACACAGTTCCAAATACTATCAAAAGGTAATAAGCAGATAAGCAATTTTAGAAAGCAATCCCAAACAACCCTAATATTTACTGACCTTTAATTTCTATAACAAGCATTCAGCAATTAGCCAGTGCTTTCATGTAATATTCCTCATACTACTGCTAGTATTAGTAGCATCAAAGCAACATCTTAAACCTAGATATACTTCTTGATATCTCCACTCAAAAAACAATTTTCACCAACCCAAAATTTAACACCGTTCATAACCCTAATCCGTATTACAACTTGTTGCAATCATGGAACCAGTAAAAAGATTAATTCCTCAGAAACTACGAAATCAAAACGGAAGTTTATAATAATTAGAATACCTCATAGGGATTTGTATGAATAAGAGGGCGACCCAATCGTTTGGAGATTTCTTTCTTCTGTTCGAGGGCTTTTTTAGAAGCTTCTCGATTAGGATCGAGATGTTTGAGTCCAGCGAACAGCACAAGGCAACTGAGGGCGGCGCTGGCGGCATACAACACCAGTTCCTGCAAGAACTTCGTCTCCGTCGTCGATCCCTTCATCTGTTTTCGGTTTTTGTGAATCTTTTCCTCCAAGTTACAGCGATTTGTTCCTCTGCTTATTGGATTTTGATTTGATGTGTTCCGGTGGATACCGATTTCGTTTGGGGATGGATAATGCAACTTACACGTGTAATGATCCGACCGACCTCTCGTAGTCTCGTTACGTTCGTGTCGGCCTAGTACGATTGGATTCTTGCGCACCGAATGAGCCCAACAGGTTAAAGCCCAAGAATGGGTTTAACATTTTATAGGTTTTTATAAAATGTTAGTTTTTGATGGATGATTTATACATAATAATACATTGTTACATATAAAAAAATAGTTTGATAACTATATCTTTAAATATATGAATAGTAACATTGATAAATATAATCACTCCGAAGCTTTTCAGACATCAAGTGTCTAAGGATAGGGTTATAACAAACTCTGGAACAAAAAAACAAGAAACTGTAAGCCGTTTCCTTTGTAACCTTCATCTTTACTACTTTCTTATATTAGTTTATATTTCTGTTTTTCAAACCTTATGGGTTGTATTTTAGCTTTCATTATGGATTCTTAGTCTAGAATCTTGGATCCGGATGCTTTCATTCGCACGGGTTATAGACCTGGCTTTAATATTTCGACTCTTGGTTTTATGTTATTATATCAGTAGTCATATGTCTATGTATGGATTCATTTAGTTATTTTAATGTTCATCCATGTGGTTGATTGATTAGTTCTTGGTTTTGTCTATTATGTTCCCGAATAATGTTTGATTGAACTACAACTTGTGTGTGTTTGGTTAATATTAGTTTAGCTTATGTGTTATCAGTTATGTTAGATATTATGACTCTAAGTAATCATGTGAGTATTTTAATCATGAGTTGGTTTAGATTACAGTCTTAATTGTGGCATTGATTACGAGATTAGTTAGATCTATTAAATTAGTAAAGACATTGAACGCTTGATTGGATTAATCAAGTATTTGGTAATTATAGTAAGATTAAGTTTGGTTTATGGAGGCAAGTAGGCATCCGAAAGTACCATTTATCTAGATGTATACCTCATGATCATTAAGCGCGTTGTTTAAACTCATTCATAAATAGTTTTGCTTTAAGAGTTGATTATGTAGTTTCTATTCATTACGGTTGACCAATTCCGTGATTAGAAATATATACCAAGATAACCTACGACCGTGAGGGCTTGACTACCAACTTTGTGAAACTGGTTAATTTACTTGTAGGAAAGTTTGGAGATGTGAATCTTATGTTGCATAATTGTTAGTTTAAAATTACATTTATTTGCTTTATGTTATTTTATGTTTCTTAATTATAATTCATCTATCCATAGCATGTTTCTTGGTTGATTGTAATTCGAGGTTTGTTATTGGATATACACCATTCTTTATGGATTGACATATTTTTACCGATGCTATGCTATACATGACGAGTGCACTGTCGGTTTCATATTTTGAATTTGGTATTAGTTTGAATGGACTTAATAAATATTTTTGATCTAATAAGTTTTACAATATTCTTTGGAATTTTAACACAGTCCAAACAAATTAAACGGTAACGTTTATTCTTGAGGAAAACCAAACAGATCAGTGGCCTTGTTCGAGGTTCGTGTTTTTCGTTCGTGGCTCGTGGTTGGGGTCCGGGCGAAAGGTTTGTGGTCCGAATAGTTGTGGTTTGTGGTTCTGGATCAAAAATAATGGTTTGAATAACCTAATGTGTTGGCATCTTGCTAGGTTTATTTAATATATATTGTGTTTAAAAAAACCTAAAAAGAAAGCCTTGTAGAACAAATTTCCATTAAAATTTATGCATGTATGTCAAAACTCTTGATATGAATTTGACTTTATAAAACCAAGAGCATCCATCCCCCTACTTTTCGTGTCACATCAGCGTCACATTATTTTTTTATTCCATCCCCTTCATCCCACTAACCCCCCTCTATCCCACTAACCCCCACATCCATCCCCTCCAACCATTCTCTATTTTTTAAAAATAAATAATAAAAAATGTAGAGAGGGGAGAGAGATAGAGAGAAAATGGGTGTAACGCCCCAATTTATAAAACTGATCGTTTAAGCCAAAAACTCATAATATTTCACATACTGAAATTTTTACATAAAAGCGGAAGCATAACTGTTCTGAATTATGAGGTATCAAAAGATACTCACACATGTACTACTACAAGTTTGGTACCAAAAACTTGATATTTACAGACCAGGCATTAATTGTTTCTAAAAGTTTATAAAAATATAGTCAAACAGGAGTTTTGCCCTTGTCTTTGCCGTGTCCTGCAAAACAACGTAAAATAATATCTGATAAGCTGCGAGAGCTTAGTGAGTAAACCAGACTGTCATCATATAAACACAGGTATAAAATCACATATAGATAACATACGCATATCATGAACATGCCAACCTCTGATTCTAGACCCAAGGCAGCAATCTGAGTCACAATACTGTACTAATGTATGAGCCACTTCTACACATAGCAATATGTTGAATAACACATATAATGAATATATGATTGTATTCCAATGTAATAACACACATGCAGCACATATGAATAATATTCTAGCAGACTCACCTTATAATCAGTAAGATTTATAACAGTCCACAGATGATTTTGGTTCAGTGAACACGCCAATTACTAGTCTCTACATGTAATACAAATAATAATAATGTTAAACACGTGTTACTGCTGAATCTAACAACTGAACGGGGCAGGCACGCCCGTGCTTTCTAAAGGCACACCCGTGCTTTTAAACTCAGGCCCAGACTCTATGCCTTCTCATCTTTGGGCTTATCGGGCCAAACACGCCCGTACCCTCTATAAGCACGCCCAGACCTTATGAACAATGGCGGTCACGGCCGCTAGGCACGACCATACCATCCAGAGGCACGCCCATGCCTCCCTCAAGTCGCACCAGTACAATCGTCAGACTTACTGTTCTTCCAGCCAAAACTTACAAAAACTCGATTTTAACCATTCAACTGTACATACGAGTTTTCCTACACCCCAAATAATCAAAAACAACATCTAACTTATAAAACAACATGCTTGACCCATTTGAAGCTTCAAAACCCATAAACAAACCATACCTCAAGTGTTCTAGGATGGAGATGATCGATGACGATGAAAGATTAACACACTGATTTTCTTGATCACAACTGAAGAAAAGGGCAGAACTTTGGATGTACGTAAGTTTGTTTATTGCTGTGAAATGGATTGAAGTTTTCTTGTACTAACTTTGACTTTGAAAGTCATATATATATATATACACACACACACACACACATAAGTTTGCCAATTTTGCATAAATGGTCCCTTAACTATTTATGTTATATTTTGACGGTTTTGGCCCTCTAGTTTATAACCACATCTTATCACATACAATTATTTATAACACATATAACACTTGTACATAACTCGTATTTAATTAAATTAATAAAAATCTGGGTGTTACAATGGGAGAAACAACGTGAATATCAACCAACTACACATATCACTTTAGAGTGTGGGTGGTTGGGGTGATGGTGTGGAACCCGGTCACGCTCCATCCCGCAGGATGGATGCGCCCCGGCCTAGGGATCATACAATTATCTATTCAAAAATCAAAAGTGATTAACCGATTATATATAATAAAAAGTTATTGTTTAGAACATAATACCAGGGCCAGCCCTGGGTCAAGGCAAGTAGGTCCACTACCCCGGACCCATTATTTAAAAGGGCCCATTTCAAATCTGCTTGTATACATTAATACATATGTCATATGTGCTGCATATCAAGCCCAGTTTTAATTTGTTAAGAAGGAGAAAAGGTGGCCCAGGACTCCATGAGGCAGGAGTGAACGGTGAAACCTTGAAACGTGAAGTACCGAAACGACGCTTTTGACCTTGTATAATTACGTTGCCGGCATGATAAAAAAGTTAATGGTCGTTCGCAAGGTTCCTCGGAAACATGAACGGTGTTTCCAATTCTTTAGAATCTTCATGAATACCGTTTGAAAATAAGCATTATTTTTTAGTTTTAGTTTTTAAAATTTCCCATCTTTTGTGGGGTTTTTATGCTTATTTGTTAGTGCTCTATTTTTTTACTTTGATTTCCCTTAATTTTAAATTCTTAATTTTGCAGCATATCTAAGCGTCTGCAAAAGATAATTTCAATGGAGGTATAATTTTTTTTTTATATGTAGTATGTCTAGTATATATGTATCTATTTTATAATTATAAGATAGGAATAGTTTTAAACGTATCATTTAGCATTTTATTTTGTTTGAGTAGATCGGTGAAACAAGCAAAAATGAGTTACTTACAATCTTATATACACACAGACTAGAGGCCCCTAATAAATTTTATCCCGAACCCAAAAAATAATTAAACCGACCCTGCATATTATCATTACATTTGTATATACAAATAACAGAGTAATTTTGATAAAAGCATAAAAATCTTAAAATGTTATATATAACATAAAATTATTACGTGCAAATCATATTACTTTTTTAAAAGCTTCAGTTTTTGACACATTTCATCGACTAGGGAGAATACTTATTCCAAAAGGCAGGCCCCTTT
>JAUEJL010004896.1:0-22542 GCA_032274825.1 Drosophyllum lusitanicum | reverse complement strand
ACCGTGCTTTTGAACGAATGCGGACGTAACCCCGTGGTTTTACTACGGATGCTTTTGTAACGCCTTTATGGCGAAACAGTTAATCCAGTTTATGATATTATGACTTCCGCTGCATTAAATTTCTCTTATTTGAAAAGTTTTTGTAAAGGGTGAATTTTGGAGAAAATCACGGTGTTACATTTTCCTACACCAAAAACAGCTAAATACAATAACTAACATCAAATTAACATGCTTTAATCCTTGGTATTTGATCCATTTGAAGTTGAAGAACATAAAACAAATCAAACAACTCATACCTTAATTGATCAAGGTTGCTATGGTGCTAACTATATGCTGATCTTGTTGTGTTTATGGTCTAGAAATCGCAAGAACTCAAGTAGTTTCAGCTATGAATTTGTGAACTTGTATGTATATGAAAGTCTAGAACTTAATACAAACCATATATATCTACAAGTATTGGATAATTGCACATTTGGTCCCTGAACTTAGTTAACTTCTATTTTGACGGTTTTAGCCCCTCTAATTTTATAAACACATTTAATCCCATAAAGGCAATTAGTAATACACATATGACACTTCCTATTAAATTATTAGTTAAAGAATTTCAAACCTTGGGTGTTACAAATGCTTACGAAATATATTAACAAAAAGTGACTAAATAAATTCAAGAACGTCTCCACTTCACTAATTTAATCCGTCAAATACATAAATATATTTTAATATTAATAAAAGCTAATGTTAATTAATTTATTTAGAGAATTTTATACTTTTTATTTAGTTAAAATTAATATTATTTTTTAATTGAGTTACCCGTTTGTTACACGTGCATTTAAACTAGTTTCTTAGTAAAAGGTTTATGTCTAAAACATAGAGTTGTGTTCAATAAAGTCAATGTAAAAAACATAGTCCTAAAATTTTAATATTCAATAACAGGTGATTCAGTATACAATCATATGTGATTTGTAAAAGCATCACATGTGAATTATGAAAACGTCACCCCGCCCAAAATTTTAAAATGCAATCAGGACCATTGATATTATTGATTCAAATGCTAAAATTAGTCTTTTAGGACTATAAATTAAGTATGTATTATATTGAACATTTTTTTATAAACATAATAGCAATAATCAAAAGGTTGATTAATATGTCATCATATGTAATGATTTTCTTTTTCTTTTAATTCGTTCCTTATTATGAGGGAGTTTTTTTTTTTTTTTTTACGCTGGAAATGAAAAAGAAGAAAGAAAAAGAGAAAAGGGGGTAAGGCATATGAAAAGGGAAAAAGTAGTAAGTCTTATTAAAACTTTGTAAATACATTCAATTAATAAAAAATAAATTTGTATAGCAGACATACTCTTTGAGGGTTTTGAAGCTTGTGTAAATGTCAACATGCAAAATATATAGAAACAAAGATTGTAAATATCAAGTATATAAGTTGTGCTTTTTGAATGTAGAAACGTTGTTAAATGTATAAACAATTACATGAGTTTGAATTACTTTTTGATTTGAAATGCATGTGTCAAGTATGTGTACACTTATACAAGTAATTTTATATTCATACCAACACTTATTAGATGTAATTTTACTATACTTTACTTTATATAATTGGGAAAAAAGATATGTGTTGCTAGAAATACTTATGATATGTGTTTCTATACTCACAAATAATTAAATAACTAAATAATAAAATGACCATCATACCATTCATTTAAAATGTTTGTGAGTATGGAAAAACCTAAAATAGGTGCTGCTAGAAGCATATATCATATCTCTTGTATAATTTATCATAATCAATTCAGGCGCATAAACTAGAAAAATGTCAATGTCGGGGGGCGGGGGGGTTAAAAATTTTCTTTGATTGGGCTTTCAATTCTTCAAATTTTACGAGCGTACTTTCTTATTAACAAGTCAAACCAAAATAAATACCACATATTCTCAATGAAACAAACAAAACCTAAAAAACAATTTGAATTCATTTGCAACCCGGAAATAAAATTCAAATTGGTATAATAAACAACATATAAACTCAGAAATTAGCATAAACATTAATGGATTTTCCTAATCAATTGATTATTTATCCGAAACTTAACAAACTAAGATGTCAATGCAATATATGAACTTAGAAATCAATCACTAAATAACTATAATTAATGGGATTGAAATCAAGAAAACAACATGTTTGCAGGCCTAAAAAAATCGACTAACTAAGATTCTAATACAAAAACTATCACATCAAAAACAAAAGAACCCTGATTTCAATACAAGAATTATCAAGAGTACAATATAGCGATTCAAGTTTTCAAGAACGGAAACAATTTAAACACACTCACTAATACACAATTTAAAAATCAAAATAAAGAGTTCAATCAAAGATTTTGTACAAAAATATTTAATTTTATTTAGATATTTAATGGGACAATTAGCTTACCTTTATCAATTTGCAAAGAAAATTATATTACTGGATCCACCTATTGATAATCATGATGCTCATCAGCGGTTGTATTTTTTTTTAAACGTTTTTATTAAAAATAAACGTGCCGAGTAAAGTATTCTACTAGTCATTTCATGTGTGGGATCTGCAAACAATAGATCCGGAATTATTTATCGAGGTATGTGAAAAACATATTAATACCTAAACAATGCATTTTTATTAGAAAATTGATATATACTTTTATTATTTTTTTTACTTTATCTTTTTATTTATTATAAGCTTTTAACTTTATCTTTTTATTTATTTAAGATGATACGTAAAATTTATTAATTTTTTTCTTATCTTTTAAATTAATTTTAACACATTATTTGTTAAAATAAAAATAAATAGATAACGTGATGAATAAATAATCAAAAACCGAGATTCAGTACTCGTAGACGTGTATACAGGGGCGGACCCAAGGGTTAGGTAACGGGGTCACGGGACACCATCCAATTTTATACTCGTAGTGTAAATTTCGATCTCGCGTAGTGTAAATTTCAATTTTTTCGAGATTGTGCTACCATCCATTTCAAATTTTAGGTCCGGTGCTACCATCTATTTCAAATCGTGGGTCCGCCCCTGCGTGTATAGTAGCTTATTGAAAACAACAACTGACTAGGTGAAACATATAAAAAGACGACAAGGAGAGAACGATGTGTGAAAGCTATTCTTTTAATTAAAAAATTAATTAATTAATTTATATTTTTTAATTCCATTGACAAAGTCAAACGTTCAGAAACGGTGGGTTTCTGTTTGAGCCGTCAAAAGGATCGTTAAAAGTTAACGGTAACGTCGCTCACGTGTTAATAAATATCCCTGCCGACTCAGATTTAACACCCTTTTTCGTTACTAACAATTTCCTATTTCTGTTTTAAAATTACTGCATTCCCTCTCTCTTTCTCGTCTCTCTCTATCCACAGACACAGACAAATAAGAAACCAACTGTAATCGCGCGCCGGTCATCTTTCCGTCGGTGCTCTTCCAGCCGGTCTCTTACAAGTTCACGGACACACGCTAGGGAAGGCGAAGAAGAGCAATCGAAGCGTTAATTTGACAAACGGAAGTCACATTATGGCGAGATTCATCTTCTTCATGCTTCTATTGTTTTTATCGGCAAGTCTCAGTGATATTAGATCGGTCGCTCAACTTCTGCCTGATGAAGAAGGTACTGTGCTCCCTAATTCTATCACTATTTGTGCATATTTTTTTCCTTATTGTTCTGTTTTTGTTTTATTCACTAGATTTTCGTTTTGACTGTTGTTGGAGAAAATTGTTGTTGATGATGAATTATGATAAACGATAATATCCTGTTATCTGGTCTCGTTTTTTAACTTAGGAATTTTTTGGAGCCATTTTACAATGTTTATGTAACTGAAAAGGAAAACAGTTCGGAAATTATGAGTTAGGCGACGACTGGTATAAATGTAAGATAGGAGAGAAAAGATTAAGGATCAACGCCGTTAGTCCAGAAAGTTACAAAAAGTTTTGATTATATCTTTTGGCTTTTCCAAAAGTGCTTCGATCTACCCTAGAAAGTTGGGCGAAGATTCTATGAGCAGATATAGCTTACAAACTCGCATAAAGGAAACCAAAGGGGTTATAGCTAGCGGTATTTGGTGTTACGGAGTGACTTTCTTCTAAGAGATTATGGGTTCAAGCCCGGATAAGGAAGTAAACTCGCATAAAAGAAAAGGAGATAATTTATAAATAATACCATTAAACGTGTGTATGACAAAATCTCCTAAAATTTTCGTGAGAAATTCAAAATGGAAATTAGCAACAACCGGATAAGAGGAGTACTTATTATCGGTGAGTGGCTTCTTCGGTAATCATTCTATAAGGTTTAATATTTGATGAAAATGAATATATAATGTTATTTTTGACTTAGATGTTGCTTAATAAAAACATTTAATTATTAACCGGCCATCTAGAACCAGAATATATTTGAGCCAGCAAGCAATAAATAAAATATGATTACATATGATCATAAGAATCGATGTATTTTTCTAAATGAATCTTTTTAGATAATAACTATTACAATATTATTAGACATTGAAACGGAGCTGTTTGGATATTACTAGAAACAAAATTAAATAATAGTGTGCGAATTACAAAAAATTAATGATTATTATTGTGGTACAAAGTTGATATGTGAATGTGAAATTATGAATAGGGTATGGAATTATGGATTGTACGAGAACAAATCTTGGTTCTTCATCAATAATTGTAGGAGCTCATTAATGACGTATTAATGAGAGGTATTTTAGGAAAATCAAGTCTTGCTTATTAATATTAGTCTACATGGACATAATTCACGTATAAAAAACAGTTATCATTTGAACTTTTTCATATACTTAATATATGTAAACATCCAAGGTGCTGAATAATTCCAACATGCTTTTAATTAAGGCTCTATCAGTTTCATTACAACTTGCGTCCCTATTGAATGTAACGTAGCCTACACAATTATAGATATGAGATAACGACCTTGTCAGCTTCGATGGCCTACTTGTGCATTTTTGTTTTCTTTTTCTTGATTTAACTTTTTAAATATTATCCAACCCAAAAAAAAAGCTTTTATCTTTAATATCTTTTTAGCATGCAATCTTCTTAATTGATGTTTAGTAATAAATATTATCCAACCAAAAAAACTTTTTCGTGACATTAAATCGCTAAAATAACATACCGTTACGTTATCGAAAACAACATGTTATAAAATAGAAACTATTCGCTGTTGCCGCATTGTACGTGTACAATGCTAGTAATTCATGATTTATTATTGCAAGTGTCCGAGCTAGCTAGTATTGATCTTAATCGAATCTTGATTCCTTCAATGCTTTTTTCCTTCATGCCCACATTTTAAACCGGAAATGTATATTTAGAGACATTACTTATATCCTTTTTTTTAATAATGGACATAATGAGATCTCATTCTGCAAGGTCTTTGACTTGTCAATTATGGGTGAACCATGCCATGTTTTAAAATTATGGCGCTGTCTTTTTTATTCAGAAGTTTGACCATATCACGTTTGGCCATTTCACTGCTGGTGTCTAGACGCATTTATGTCTGGCTTTTGCATTAAAAGACGATTGACTTAGATGTATGTAGGCTGAATGGATTGTGGTGTTGTTTTGGTCAACCATGCAAATTATAGACGTTTATTGCCATTCTGATCTTGTATATACGTACTGTTGGCTGCTGGGCCCCTGTCATGTGAAGTTAGGTTTGACAATAACAAGTCTATTCTTTACCCATCTTTAATATAATAGGCTCTTATCTCTTGAACAGATATTGACCTTTTAAATGAATTTCTAATTAATGAATATTTCCATGAGAAATCAACCTAAATTCTTCTGCAAGTTTGAGATTATATCATTAAATTAAAATATATTAATTTGATTGGTATAAGCATGAATAATTAAGTAGATGCTAAGAAATTTTTGTAATTAAAATATATTAATTTGAAATTGATAATTTTAGACTTCTTTTTCCAAAGGCAAACCTGCTTTGATGGTAATACACTAATACTATTAATCGTTCATGACACTATATATATTTTTCTTATGCCAATATATAATAAAATTTTCCTGTTTGTAACAGTCGAAGCCATGGGGCTGATAGCCTCAAAGTTACAATATACTGGTTGGAATGTTGCTAGAAATTCTTGCAGCACAGGTGCAGGGCTTAATCAGTCAGTATCCTTGAACAGCCGAGGGCTTATTGATGTTGGCAGCAATGTAACTTGCAACTGTACCAGCACTGTTTGCCACATAACAAGAATGTACGGATCTGTCTCTCTATATGTTTCCAGTATGAACCAATAAGCAAGTTGATAAGTGAAAGCTTCTCAATAACATTATTACTTAAGTTGGCAGAAAAGATTACTACACCTAAAGAAAGTAGTTTGTAATGTACATGGTTTGCTAATTCCTTTTTCCATAAATAATAATCCATGTATATTTTTTTAGTATTTCATTAATTGGTTTCATCAACCATTATCCATATCTATTATTAGAACAATTTTACCTGTCCATTTAGACCTCATCAGTCATCACTGTTTTTATATCTTTCCATATGTGTACTTAATTGCAGACAGTTAAAAGGACTCAATTTGGCAGGAGTTCTACCTGAAGAATTTGCAAATCTGACGAATCTGATAGAAATGTAAGTGGTAAAAGTGTGTTATGCCTATAGTAGTAGTAAAATAAATATCAAAATTTGAAAATAAAAGTAACATGTAACTATTTGGCCAAGTAAATTTTAGTTTGTTATAAAAAAGAGAGTGATAACCTTGATTTTTGCCTTGTCATGTTACGATACCCTTCTTTAATAAGAAATTCAAATTAGTATCCTTTTTTACAACAAATTAAAATTTACACACCTTTCTCGGCACAAAAAATAACATGTTACCTTTATTGGCAAATCTGATATTTATGTTACATTTGTCGGCAATTTGTTTTTTTTTCTTATGTGATTAGTGTTGTGTCAAGTGCAAAGCTAATGAAAAATGACAACAAGTGAGTTTTGTACTTTTACACAGAGATCTATCTCGCAACTATATCAATGGCACTATTCCGCCACGTTTCGGTCAGCTTCGTGTTAGCATTCTGTAAGAGTTACTAATGCTTCAACTTTTCCATTCTTCACCAGACTCTGGTGAATGTGCTCTTGATACTTTCTTTCCACAGGAGTCTTTTGGGGAATCGGATCAATGGTCCCATACCTGAAGAAATAGGTGATATTTCCACACTTGAGGAGCTGTAAGTAAAGATCCTTTACCTGACAGTCGTATTATATATGAGACCTTCATTGCTTAAACAATTATAACCTGGACAACAGAGTATTGGAAGACAATTTGCTTGGAGGACCACTTCCTCAAAATCTTGGGCGTTTGTCTCGCTTGAGAAGACTGTAAGATTACTTAAACCCGCTCCCATTTACATGTTGGATTTGTACTTCTTAATGTGAAAACACATAGATACTATTCATGAGACTATCCAATGATAGAAGCTAATCATGACGTGCTTATATTATGTTTCTCCTTTTCTTTCAGTTGAATGCATTATGTATTTAGGTTGTTAAGAATCTCAGTTACTCGTATATATTTCCTACTTCAAAGTATAGATGCAGAAGCTAACAATTAGCAAGACAACTCATTTGCCAATGAACGGTTTTTCTTGCAGCCTTGTTTCTGCAAATAATTTTACTGGAACCATACCGGAATCATATGGCAATCTGACCAATTTAGAAGATTTGTAAGTCACAGCGATCGTTGTTTTGTTGCTTTTGACCCAGCAAGTGAAATAGGGATTTACAAAATATTATATCAAAATTTTGAATATATTGTTCTCTTCTTGCAGTAGGATTGATGGGAGTTCCTTAGCTGGGAGAATACCTGATTTTATCGGAAACTGGACAAAACTCGAGAGACTGTGAGTATTGATTTGCTTTCTTTGTTGATAGTTAAACTAAATTTTTTTATCATATACACTTTGTTGTGCAGTGATTTGCAAGGAACTTCAATGGCGGGACCAATTCCTTCTACAATCTCTCTGTTGACAAACTTGGAGGAATTGTGAGCACTTTATTAAGCCTCCAGTTCATTTTGTTGAGTTTGCTGTCAATAATTGGTTGATAATATATTTGAGCCTTGAACATACTTCATATATGATATATCCATTTACGGTTGTCAGGAGGATAACTGATTTGGCTGGAGCATCAACTACAGGATTTCCTGATCTAGGAAATATGACAAAGATGACTAGATTGTGAGTTAATTACATATTTGCATGACAGAATAGACTTAATGAGTTAACATGTTAAGTAACTAAGTATGTGAAAAATACTTTTGATGCAGGAGCCTGAGAAATTGTTTGCTTACTGGCTCGATACCTGGATACATAGGACAGATGACCGGTATGAAGAATTTGTAAGTCCTTTTTTTATTATCCGTTGATAATCTCTGCGTTATTGAACTTATCATCCATTGCTTGTAAAAAAGTGTTCTTAGCATGCCTCTTAAATCATACATATCTTTGAATTTGTTCATTAATTTCTTAATGTTATCTTACATTTGGTGGAGTAAACTTCATTTTCTGACCATTGGAGCTTCTTCTTTGTTTCTTATTAATTATCTTTAATTTATCAGCACTTTTTTTTACTTCTTAAAATAAGGAAATGTTCATCTTAACTATCTCTTTTGCAGAGACCTGAGCTTCAACGGGTTAACCGGTCCAATACCCAATTCAATTCAGGCACTAAACTTTGACACGATGTATGCAAAAGATTTTACACCTTCCACTTTGATATTTCAATAAAATGGAGATAAAAAATTGTCCATGGATGTAGGTTTCTGAATAACAACTCACTATCTGGAGAGATACCCGGATGGATATTTTCAAGCAAAGAAAAGATGTTAGTGGTTCCGCTTAATTATTATCATTATATTATATGCTTACAACCATTACGGCCATTCTCATTTGTTTGATATGTATATAATTTGGATTTAGATCTTTTAAAATTGCCACCGTTTTTTATTGCAGTGACTTGTCTTACAACACTTTTACCCAGTCTCAACCAAGGACTTGTCCGTCATCTAGCTTGTAAGTCCCCCCCCCCCCCCCCCTCTCCTCCCAAAAAAAAAACACTAAAAACCATTTACTATATTAGAACCTAAAGTTTTATTTTCACTTATCACTTGGTACCTTTACAACAGGAATTTAGTTTCCGCCATTTCATCTTCAGTCGTAAGCAACAAGTAAGTCCTTATCACCAACTTATACACATGCTTTTGTAGTGTTTATAATGATGTGACCTAACGTGAATTAATCTTATAGAGATGCTTGGTGTCTGACAAACCAACTTACTTGTAGCAGAAACCCCAATCGTAAGAGTGACATGATTAACATTCCCTTGTTTTCTGTGAAGGTGGCAAAATGGGCGGGTTGGGTAATGGGTCAAAATTGGTTGTCGTAGTACCACCATAACAGGTTGATTGGGTTGGCGTGCAAATAAATGTTTCCCACTTTTATCTTTCTGATAAATAACTAATGCGTACAGAGATTATATTTGTACACTCATTACGAGAATTTTGTAATAGTAATAAAGCAATTTTTGTATGCATTAAAAATACGCTTTGGACTTTCAACCCATTTCATTTCAACACAACACAAATCAACTCATTCATTCGTATCAACAGGTGCTCACATTGCCACCTCTAGTTTTTGTTATCTCCGGTCTTGGGATCTTTACACTTCACAAATGTGTCTTACATTGCAGGTCATTCTTTATTTATAAATTGTGGTGGAACCAGAACAGACTTTGAAGGAAACGAATATGAAGAGGATTTGACAAGCGAACAATCTTACTTTTATTCTATTTCTGAAAGATGGGCTTATAGCAGCAATGGTGTTTTTCTAGGCAATGATGATGCTCCATTTGTTGGAAGCTCAACAAATGTGACAGGTGCAGACATATATAGATCAGCTCGTTTTTCTCCCACTTCACTCAGGTACTATGGACTGTGTTTGAGGAAGGGAAGTTATAAAGTGAGGCTCCACTTTGCTGAAATAAGTTATTCTGATGACATGAGTTTTCGTAGTCTTGGAAGACGCTATTTTGATATATCCATCCAAGTAAGTGACATGTCAATTTTGTTTAGATTGTATTTTTGAGGTGGCAAAATGGGTAGGTTGCGTATGTTTTTGATACTTGTCGAAACCTAGCGGGACAGGTCGACCCAAAACACTTTTTCTTATAAACAATTGTATCAAATATGATTAAAAAGGTGTCTACAACTCTACATCGTAAGTATTAAAAGAATACACTTGGGCAGCTAACAGATTCTATTGTGGAGGTGCTCAACTCATCTCGACCTGTTTACTTATTGGCTAACTTTTTATTATTTATCCATTTGATTCGTTAGAGATAAAATATAACCCAAATCAACCTTTCTTAAGTAAATGGGGGTTAAAGATGCATGAGATACTATATTTTGAGTTCAATTAGAGAATTAGTTACAAATTTTATTTGGTTTTTCATGTAGGGGGTTCTGCAATACAAAGACTTCAACATTGCTGAAGAAGCTAATGGTGTTGGCAGGGGCATCTACAGAGATTTTGATAATGTTATCGTGAATGGTAGCACCCTTGAGATCCACTTGTATTGGGCAGGGAAGGGGACTACTGCAGTTCCTGAGCGAGGTGTATATGGACCTCTTATATCCGCTATCACAATAACGCCAAGTTAGTATAGACTTTTTACTTTGTTTTTTTATTTTAAATTTTCTCACATTAAGAGCATGTATAACATACATATTTGCCTTCTTGTAGATTTTGATGTCAGTACAGGAGGACTCTCTGCCGGGGCTATAGCTGGAATTGTGATTGCTTCATTCACATTTATAGTGATAATTTTAGCATTGCTCAGGTGGAAAGGCTATCTAGGTGGGGATAAAGAAGATAAAGGTAAGAAGATTGTGTATGAAGTTTGGATCTTTTTAGAGGTGGTAAGATAGGCGGGTAGGTTATTGTGAAAAACCGGGTTTGAGTTGAAACGAGTCAACTTTGATCTGGGTTAAAATGGGTCGGTTCAAGTTGGGTTCACTTTACAACACTTTGTTGTCCATTTTTACACGTTTTTTAATACATAATTTATGTGGTGGTTATGATTAAAATTGATCTAGGAGATCATGCACGTTAAGATTAAATATTGGGCATCTTTCAATCAGTTTGGCCCGTTCCTTATTTTTAGCTAATTTTCTAATTTTATGACAAAACACCCAACACAAATCAACCCATTCATAATTAAATGGGTCAAAATTACCAAATCCAGCTGTTGTAGTGTTTTGAATTGTACTTTTGAAATCTAGCTGCTTCTAATCTAATAATTATTCTTGTCACAGAGCTTCGTGCACTTGAATTACAGACGGGTTACTTTAGCTTGCGACAAATCAAATCTGCTACAAACAACTTCGATTCTGCAAATAAGATCGGCGAAGGAGGTTTTGGGCCAGTATATAAGGTAGTTTCCCGCTTTTTCTTTGTTTACTTTTATATCATAGGTAAAATAAAGGCCAAGAAATTTGATTCTACAAATAAAACCCCCCATAAAGATACCAATCTGATCCTAATCTTTAGTCTCGTTTTTTCAATGTTTTTTCCATTTCATTTTCAGGGTGTCCTCTCAGATGGTTCTGAGATAGCTGTTAAGCAGCTATCGTCCAGATCAAAGCAGGGGAACCGTGAATTTGTCACTGAGATAGGCATGATATCTGCTTTACAACATCCAAATCTTGTTAAGCTTTTTGGCTGTTGTATTGAAGGAAAAGAGTTGTTACTGGTATATGAGTACTTGGAAAATAACAGTCTTGCACGTGCCCTTTTTGGTAAATACTTGACTATCCAACTATTTCTGGTTTCTTTATCTACTTAGGAAAAATGACAGAAACATAAAAGTTAAAGTTACAATCTGTTATATTACATAGGTCGTGAGGACCAGAAGCTTAATTTGGACTGGGCCACAAGAAAGAAGATATGCATGGGAATAGCACGGGGCTTAGCTTATCTCCATGAGGAATCACGCTTGAAAATAGTTCATAGAGACATAAAGGCCACTAATGTGCTTCTCGACAAGGATCTTAACGCGAAAATATCTGATTTTGGTTTAGCAAAACTGGATGAAGAAGAGAATACGCATATTAGCACACGAATTGCTGGAACGATGTTAGCTTTTTCATTCTTTAAAACATGGATTCTTTTTGCTTACTTTTTTACATTTTACATAAATTGATGGAATTATTCAAATCTGAGAAGTTTATGGTGTAAATTTGTAGAGGGTATATGGCTCCAGAATATGCAATGAGAGGATACTTGACAGATAAAGCAGATGTTTACAGCTTCGGAGTTGTTGCATTAGAGATTGTCAGCGGGAAAAGCAATACAAATTACAGGCCAAAGGAAGAGTTTGTCTACCTCCTTGACTGGGTTAGTTCAATCTTCCCAAAACTTTTTTTCTTCAAATATTAGAGGTTGAAAGATAGGCAGGCTAGGTGACGGTTGAAATGGGTCATTTATTAAGAAAGATGCATGTTGATAATAGACTTAGACAAAACCCAACCTCTTTCACTCATTTGCCTTGTAGCTATTTTTTCCCTAATTTGAGTAGTAACCAAGTTTCAATATTGCTCCATTAAAGTCGCTCAAATTCTTTTTAACTGTAAAACCACTCAGGTTTTAATATAGTCCCATTGTTGTGAAAATATTCATTACCGGTTAAAGCTAAGAACTGAATAACCTAGATGGAGCTAGTTTTATAATTGTTCCATTTAGGTTACTCAGTTTTAATCCAATGGAATAATATTGAAACTCGATTGGATTTTGCAGTTGAAAGACAGTTTGAATGACTTACTAGGTGACATATTTCCCAAAAACTACTAATGATTTCGATCTTCCTTTATGAAGGCATATGTCCTACAAGAGCAAGGGAGTCTTTTGGAGCTAGTGGACCCTGGTCTAGGAAAATACTCCAAAGAAGAGGCAATGAGGATGCTGAACCTGGCTCTTCTATGCACCAATCCATCTCCCACCCTTAGACCACCCATGTCATCAGTGGTCAAGATGTTGGAAGGTAAATTGCCTGTTCAGCCACCAGTGGTCAAACGAAGTGAAGGGAACCCAGACATAAGGTTCAAAGCCTTCGACATGCTATCACACGACAGTCAGACACAAGTCTCCACCATCTCCACAGACAGTCTAGGCCCAAGGAGCATCTCCACTGACGGTCCATGGGCAGATTCGTCAATTTATAAGGATGACACCAAGGAAAGTTCTTCAGAAAAGAAGCTTCTGCCTGATCTTTATGATGTTGATATTTGAATCAGCAAGTTATAATGTTTTTTTCCTTCATATATACATCTGTAAAATTGTACAGATCCTTTATATAGACTGTACACGTATATTTGTTTAATTCGTCTCCAATGTGTCACATGGAATTTTAAAAGATTTAGGTTAAAATAGAAAATAGGTCGAATGTAATACCTTTATTACTGACCCAGGGTTGTAACAAACACTACTGCTATAAGAGATTACTAGATTAGAGAATTTATCTTTTGTCTTCTTGTTCTGCTACTAACAACATTGGCCATATTTGTTCATTTATGTGGGCGTTATTCCGTCGACTTTCCTCATGAAAATAGTAATTAACTTGTATTGCCACCTCTTAACTGTCTCCTGCTCATCTTCATTTCATCTAAAACTCATAAACTTGTCATGCCTTGCATATCATACTTAAAATTTGATAGAAGCGATATTTATATGTCTTGTACCTGTGACTGAAGTGACAAGTCAACCATGAGCTTTGCTAGGAGTGTTGGCAATGGTTAAACTCCACCACTCTCTACCATACCGCCACATTAGTTTTCCACTCCGACCACTCGGTTCATCACCCAGCATTGGTGTAGTCACTCACCACCAACCGCTCAAAAAATTAAAAAGAAAAAAAATGGAAACAACCCTGCCATCACGATGCAGTCCTTTTGCGCATAATATTTTCACAACCAGCGGCGTGGAAAACTCTCTCCTCTGCACCGTGCACCTCCCACCACACCGTCCTAGCCTAGATCATTCTTTCGTCTATTTAGTTTATTTTATCTTCTACTCGAGGCATTGGTGCCATCTAAATCGTTGCTTCATACTATTGCTTACCACCATTTAACTATCGCATCCCTCTCAAAGTTTTTCGTTATTCAAATAATGGGATGTTGAGACGTAGTCACTACTCTCTCTCTCTCTCTCTCCACACTAATGCAAGTTATATCTAGATGGAGTACAAAAGATAGAAATAAAACATGTTGTACGTAGAGGTAGAAATGCAAGACGAAGTATATGCATCAAATATGTAGGCACCATCGCTAGTCGCAAGTGCAGTTTTCTGTAGTGAAATGTTTGTTTTGTTTTGTAATTCCTTTTAAAGAATGACCGGGTCAATCATGACAGTCACCACTAGGGGCACTTACTTATGGGTACTCTTATTTTCATGCAAACTATCAAGTTAAGATTTGGTATGTGATGCTTCTCTCATATAAGACTTATTATCATATATAGAAAATGCATTCTAAGCAACATGGATTACATTAGAGATTTGGGCAACATAATTTAACAAGTGACACTTGAAATAAGGAACAACTTAATTCATAAACTTGCATTGATCCACCCTTCTACTGCAACTTTTCCCCCAAGCACCCATCACAAGATTTCTTCTCAAAATTGCATTTTATCTGTAACAAGGTGAAGTTCAGATGGATATCTTGATGTAAACAAAATGCTTGAAGTGATCTCAATAATTTTATGGTTTACATTTATTATGTAAATCGCAAGAAATTACCGCTGTTAATTAACTGTTCATACATACCTTGTCTTTGAAGTCCCAAGAGTAAGCTCAAGATCATCAGACCCACAAACTTCATGAATTCTTTCACCTTCCCATGGCTTCACCCTCCCTCCTGCATTGCTACCAAATGCAAATTCATCGGTAACCACTTCAGCCATTGGAATGTCAGCATTGTTATCAAAGCCCGGAGGAATTGCAGGAGAACAGGTCCCACTTTGTCCTGGGGTCCACATTCGTGACCCGTTATGAGATAAACCCGTTTCCTTGAACCCAAACGGGTTTGCTGCTACAAGACTGAACGTTGGTGATGTGGGCCGAATACCAGTGAACCATTCAGGGTTAGGTGCACCCCAGAGAGTTCGTGTAGGTGATTGGGCTGTTGGAGAGCTCATGGGTGGGGTAACGGGTGCACTGATGGACCCGTTGTGGATGTAAAGATGGGGGAGTTTGGTGGAGATTGATGATGAGGATGAAGAGGAAAGATTTTTGAGCCATGGAATGAGTGAGTCAGGGTGCGAGTTGGGTGCATAAGAGGACGAGGATGGGCTTGCTATTGAAGACGAGGGCGGGCTCGGATGGTAGGAAGCGTACGGGCTGGGCTGGTAAGATGAGCATGGGCTTGCTGATGCAGATCCACCAACGTCTATCTGCTCCATAGGTTTGCATCCCTAGCGATAATGAAACAAGATTAAACAAAAGGCAATTCCGACCCATTTGCTAATAATTGGGTTGATTAAAGTTATGTTTCGTCCTTTAAACACAGCCAAAATATTAATTAAAAGAAGTGTCTAAAGTTACGCAAAGTGTACTCTTAATGCATAAACCTATCATATTATTAAAGGATTAACGATTGTTATTGAGATGATATAGTTTTTATAACGATACACACCAAAACTTATACAATACCAGACAATTAGTTTTCTAAGGACTTCCGTATGACCCGACCTGAAGCCGTCGGGTTCCACGGGGAACATCAGTACGCACCCCTATCTACCTGAAAAGTGGGGTAAGATTGGTAATAATTATACTAACTTTTGGGTTAGAAAAGGAAAGGTGACTTGACACTGATGTGGCAAAAGGGAAGGGAGAACACGTCGGGTTGCCATATGGATTGTCTAACATGTTACCCAACCTGTTTGGCCCGCATGTTTAGCCACACTGATAGAGTTTATTATGTTTAAACTTCTCCAAGATAAAGTTACAGTTATCTGGATGTGGAAACATGAATACAGAACAGTTATTGGTACAAATACTACCATACTCAGATGACACCCAAAAAAATGAAAAACTGACCTAGCAAAGCAATAATACCATAAGAAAACAATAAAAGTACTACTGCTGAATATACTACTTCTGCTTTATAAAAAAAATCACACCGAAATAAATATAATACTATAATTTAACATTTCAAAAGGCTGAAATTGCTAAATTCAGAAAAAATGTACAAATCATTGAGGAAAACTATTTTGGACTTGAAAATTTCAGCTTTGGCAGAAGAAATGACCTTTTTTGTTTCATAGAATTCATTGTTGCAGGTTTGGTACCCAGTGAGTAACAACACTGACACCTACTGAAAAAGGAACTGTGTGAAAAACTAAAGCAAAAGACCCAGAAAAAAGAAGTAGCCCTAGTTTCTCCACAGGGAGATCACATGCACACAAACAGGTTTAGATGTTATAAAAAACAGAGAGAGACCAAAGTATACATTATATCTGGAAGTTTGTGAATCTGGTTGAATATTATCTTACAGTACCTTAATCATGTAACTCAGTCAAAATGACTAAGTTCCGGACCGAGTTTCGGTATGTCCGGGTACTAAACTAACGAAGTTATGAAGTTCATGGTACTATACTATATCTTCGACTCTTTGTATAGTATTTAACATAACTGACCAAGTTTGGGTAAAAATGATTTTTGTATGGGTCAATCAATTTTCGTTTTAAAAAGAAATTGTTAATAATTATCCGGTTTTATCATTGCTTTGTTTACTTGTTTAAGTTTCATATGATTCTATTAATGCAAATTATTTATAATTAAACTAAGTGATCAAAATAAAAAAGTTATTAAATTTGATTGTTATAGTAACTTTCTTCTCTCGGTAGCCTATTTTACATATTAATATATTATGAAAAAAAAATATAATATTTAGTCACAATTAAAACTTGATTACATTTTAACTACTAAGAAATTAAATAATCAAACAAACTAATCAAATTTGTTTACTATTTAATAAAAAGTGATGATTTTTCTACTTATGAAATTGATTCTTCTACTTATGAAATTGATTCATCTAAGAAAAACATGTGATTCATTAAATTGTAACATAACTTCAACGGTGTTATACTTTCCGCGAATGAATCAATTCTATAAATGGAAGAATCATTCCCCTTTAATAAATGAGCAATGTATGTAGAACTAATAAATCAATCTAAACACGCGTCCTATTTTAATGCATAATCTCTCGCATAATCTACACCAAAGATGAACAAAAAGTGTAGATTTAAGAGTAGGTCTAAGGTGTCTATGTGTTCTAACACATGTTATTATCTCTTTATTGGGCGAAATTTATTTTCCTTCATATATTTCACTGGCTATACAAATCTATCAGCCTTGTCCAAAGGAGAACAATATTTACGCTCTGTTCTCGAGTCTTTTTTAAGGTGGAAAGGAAAGGATTTCGAAGGAAATCTATCTAAAAGGTGTTCTTGAGTTTCATTTAAGGAAGGAACGAAAAGGGAGGGATTTGAAGAGAAAGTTTAGGCTTATTTTGATCCTAAATCTATCCTCCCAATTTTAAGATGATTTGAAAGAAAAGAATTTATTTTCCTCTCCTTTCCTTTCTCTACTTATTAAACTCAAGAACAGGACGTTAGTGTTTACACCAGTCCAAATGGATTTAAAAAAAGAGTTACAAAACAAAAGGGTATGCAAAGTCTTACCCTAGTTTTGTTGAATTTAATCTGAAAAATCTATGAGGGTAATACCGTCTTTTTGAGTTTTTCTTTTTACTAGGGGGAATCTTTGAGATTTGCGCTTACACGAAAGGAAACAAAGAAATCGATCAAAGCAAAAGGGTATGCAAAGTCTTAAGCAAATCCCGACCGGATCTAATGTACGCCGGAGAAGGATCAGATTCAGAAGAAAAAGCAAATAAGCAATGCTCTAGCTACACATCTCTGACCACTACTAACGCCTTAAAATCTTAACAAACATATGCTAACATCATGCACCAAAAGCTTATAGCCAGTCATACTACCTGTATTATGTGTTTTGTATGGTTGTGCTTCAAATCTTTTAATGAACATAAATATAAAATGTAGATTTAAGAGTACATCTGAAAATTGAGAGCATATACAAGTCTATATAATGCTAGGTGGGCCACCTCTTAAGTCTTAACAAATCTCCACTTCTGATTTTGTATTGGAATTTACTAGCACTATGGATAAAACCTTCAAAATTTTGTGACCTTGCTCAAGGTTTCGGCTTATATGCGGTGTTTGCTTGGATGGATCGATTTAATTTGTTTCATAATAATAATTCGGTTTTGGTTTAAAGCAATTCAAAATTCGGAACCAAAGAGATCAATTCGAATTGTTTAATTGGATGATTCTGTTATATCCGAGAAAAATCATAATTTACTTCTGAATTTGGTCTGTGGTATCAAATTTTATACGGAAGGAAAATAAGGATTGGAGAGGATATAAAAACAAGGAAAATTATTATTTATTTTTTTCATATTTTATCCTCTTATATGTAAAATGATAACATGTGGAATCCACTAATTCTATATTTATACCTTCACACTTAATTTTGAAAAATAAGTAAAAAGATTTAGTAGATTTTAAATAGGAGTTTAATCAAATTACTAACAAAATAATTGAAATCCTTTCATTTTCTTCCTTGTAATGAACAAATATATTTTTTTGTCTTTCTTTTATTATGACTATTAATTAATAATTTATTTTTGATCTTACGAATAAATTATTATTTGATTTGGATTATAAGTTTAATCTTATAAGCTTATTTCAGCAAAATCATGTGAACCTTAAGCTTATTAATATATATTTATTTATTTAAATATTGCTTGTTTCAACTATACTTTTAACTCTTTCCTGTACTTTCTCTTCCTTTTTTCATTCATTTTAAAGATATACAAAAACTAAAAGAACCATTTGCTAAAGGTTAAATTGTATAAAAATACAATAAATTTTGTCTTAGTTACTATTGTATACAACTAACTTATTATTTTAAAAAATAATACAATTAACTTTCATAATTCTCCCATTGTATGCAAGCTGTTGTATACAATGAGAATTATGACAAAGTTTATTGTATACAATGGTAACTAAAAACTAGACACAGAATTTTTTTTGTTGAATACAATAAAAGAATTATGGAAGTTGATTGTATTGTTATTAAGAAAAAAAGTTGATTGTATACAATGGTAACTAATGCAAAGTTAATTGCATTTTCATGCAATTTGCCCTTTGCTAAATCTAAACACTTCATAAACTTATAAGTTCATCAACTTGAGCCTAATAAAATATGGGGATATGATATATGCTTCTAGTAGCATCTATCTTAAGTTTTTTCATATTCACAAACACTTTAAATTAAAGGTATTTTAGTCATTTCACCATTTAAGTTTTTATGAGTGTAAAAACACTTATCATAGATGCTTCTAACTATACACGTTATTTTCCTATAAAAAAAACTCCCCCAAACACCTCTTATGTTAAGTTATAAGAAAGAGAGAAAAAAAATATAGAAAAAACTCATTTCTTTTTAATTTCTTTTGGCCTTAGGAGGAAATGATTAATTTGAAGCAAATATGGTTTACAATCCCTCCAAATTCTTTTATTTCATCAATTTAATTCAAATTATTGACTTTCTTTTAAAAAATAAAAAAACTCAAAAACATAAATTATAACGAGTTGGCTTAAAAAAAACTAAAATTACAAAATGACTTGAAAATTTGTAAAAGAAAATATAGTTTCTCACTTTCTCCTCTTTATTATTCAAGTTTTTTTTTAAAAGCCTTGTTTTCTGGGCTTAATTTATAACTTATTAATTTATTATAACTTATAATATGAAAATAAGCCAGGCTTTAAAAAATAAACAAGGCTTTAAGAAAATAAGCCGAAAAAATAAACCATACCTTACGATAGGTGGTGCCGTCAGGTTCAACAGTCCATCCAGCTTCATCGGCAAGTGCTTTCAGGACCTCATTGTTATCACAATGCTTTGGTAGCTTGTAATTCCCGTAAGTCCTCAGCCCCATGAATATCTTCGCCGCTATCGCTCTTCGCCTTCTCTCTCTCCTCTTGTTGTTCTCTCTCTCCTTACACGTCGGCATCCTCGTCCCGCCTGACGTCGTCATTCAATATATATATATATATATATATGTATATATGATCTTCTTAATTTATTACTTTCTCCTCTCTCTCTCTCTACAATGACACAATAATCAAATCGTCATATATATAATCAGCTTCTGTAAATCACGTTTCTCATTGGAAAGAAATTTGTGAACAGTATACAGAGCAAGCGGATTGTGAAATGAGAGGCTGTGTCGCTTTTTTTATATTTTACTTTATCATCATAAATGCAGACCCATTTCAGAAAATGGAATTCAATAAAGTGGAATTGCAATCAATTAATCTGTTGAAATAACAAAAAGTGAAAACGGAGCGGGAATATTTACTTGAGGATTAATGTGACTGAGGAAAAGCACCGCCGGCGAACAGTCTGGTCGCCGCAGAAGGTTGATCGCGGTTTTGGGAGAGAGACTGAGTGCGTGTGTGTTGAAATGAGGGAGACGAGAAGGTTGGACCGTGACATGTAAGCTGTGAAATCTTGCTGTTTATTACGGTTTTGCCACTGGCTTGATGTTAAAGAATGTGTGCGAAATGACATACTTGCCCCTAGATCTGAGGTTTGTTAAAAGTGCTTTGGATGCCACTTCAAATGACCCACCATTTATAAAAGTGTGGGTAATTATTTGTGAATAACTTTTTACCGCATATAATATTTTTTAGGGTTTAATTGTTTAAAATGTATTAAATTATATTTAAAATGTTAATGTGTATTTATTTTTTAAAAATGTTATTGTGTGTATTAAACTTTTAATTTGTTGTTATTATACGTATTTTGATTACTTAAATAAGTAAAAAAAGTATAAGTTTAATACATACATAGAAAGTTTAATACACACAATAATATATTTTTTTAAAAGTTTGATACACGCAATAACATTTTTGGAATGTTAATACGCACATTAACATTTAGATATAGTTTAATACATTTTGGAGAAGTAAACACTATTTTTTATGAGTAAGTTGTATGAAAATATAATAAATTTTGTATTAGTTATCATTGTATATAATCAACTTTAAACTCTTAAAAATAATACAATCAACTTTTATAATCATACCATTGTATGCAAACAACTCTTTTCTGTGTTTGGTATTTAATTACCATTGTACATAATGAATTTTGCCATAATCTACATAGTATACAATAACTTACATACAATGTGAGGATTATGAAAGTTGATCGTATTGTTTTTAAGAATTTAAAGTTAGTTATATATAATGGTAACTAAGGCAGAGTTCATTGTGTTTTTATGTAATTTTCCCTTTTTTAATTGGATCATTATACCAATGAATTTATGGACCGGATTAATAGTTAGTGAATTGGTAAGAGAAAAGACCCTAATTATTATATATAATAAAATTTTGTTGTACATAAATTATAACCCTAAAAGTTTAAACAAAATATACGTGTATCTATCTCTATATTTGTACATGTATGTGAACATCAAATAAAGGAATCACAATTTATTAATTGGTATTTTCACTAACAATGATACAGCTAAGTTAGAGATATAAAACATGTAAACCATAGATAAAAGATTTCATTAATCAAAGACATCATATGGTACGAAAACTTCAATAAAATCTATTAAATAATTCTAGTTATTGAACTTAGATAAAAATTTAATTATCAAATTTTAACTATCCATTTTGGTTAAAATTAAAATTCGATTTTGACTTTTTTTTCATCAAAATTGGATTCAATTTTGACACTAATTTAAATCAAAATTATTAGAAATAATTTCATAAATACCCTTATTAAACCCTAAAATATTGTATTTGTTCGCCTTAATTTACAAATAGTATATTTACCCTTTATAATATTTTAAAATATCATATTTAATCAAATTCTTGGTTTTTAATTATATAATATTATATAATCATTTTAAATCTTTTTTTACCAATAAACACTTAACTTTATTGTTCTAGTTATAACAATAATGATCGATGCTGTAACACCGTAAAATCCTAAGTCATTTTTTTTAAAACGCTGCGGAAGCATCAAACAAAGGTTTTCATAAAACACAAATATTTACAACTTATTACAAATACTATCATTAAAACATCTATTGTGTTACAAAACATAATATGGCTCGTTTCAAAAACAAATCCGATATCAGAGCGGGAGGTCAACTTTTCCTTTACAAACATTTCAAACACACAAACCTGCAAAAACAATCAACAGTGGGGAATTAGCACAAAGCTAAGTGAGAGGAAGCTAAACACGAAAGCAAACATCATCAATCGATATAAAAGCATGTAATCACATAACCAAGAAGACCGGCGGTTCGGCGCAGAACCTACAA
>JAUEJL010004885.1:0-10294 GCA_032274825.1 Drosophyllum lusitanicum | reverse complement strand
ATAACAAAGATACTTGGAGAAGGAAGTGGATTAGGATACATTACCGTCAAAATCATCATGATCATCACCCATCGATTCGGTGGCATTCGACATATGAAATGCAAACAAAAAATAATATAAAAACTATACAAAGTACATCAAAGCAACAGTAATCAAAATAAACAACCATAAAGACTTATGCTGATTCTTGATATTAAGATTAACCAATATTGACTAATAAAATACAAATAATATAATCTATAAAAAAACCCAAATGAAGAAACTTAAACAGGAACTTGTTTATAATATATAAGCATATCATGTTTCTAAAAAAACATATAATATAAAAACAACCAACATCTACACCTAACTGAGATTAAACATATACCCGATGACAACATTAACAAATAATACACAAATATAAATGAAAATGTAAAAGAAAAGAAACTTGATTGTAGCATGATTATGAAATGCATATAAAGAAACCAACATCGACACCTAACTGAAATTAAAACAGATAACCAAATACAAGCTAAACAAATATTATAAAACAAAATGCAAATGCAAATATAAAGGAACTTGTATGAAACTTATGAACAGATCACGTTTACGAAAATGCATAAAACCAAATAATTAAAAAAATGTGGCTTACGATACATTACCGTCAAGCTCATCATGATTATCACCCATCTACTACGAACAAGATTGATAGAACAAAAATCGTGAATTTCACAATGTAATTAGCAAAATCTCTACAACATTTTCAACCAAATCTTAGAATAAAAAATAGTGAGATCAATGAATCAAATACACAGATTAGTAAAACACTAAATATGGTAACTAATAATTGCCTAAATAACGAAAATGACAATTACCGATCATGCCCTTAAGCTAGCTAATGAGATCAACGGTTGGATGATGATTCTTTAGGTTCTATGTATTAGACGGGTTCTATATTAATCCTATATATATATATATATATATATATATATATATATTCAAACGGTCATATGACTATTTAAGTTTTTTTTTTCCTGAAGAATAACCGTTGATTAAAAAAACAAAACAAAAAAAAAGAAAAAAGGAAAAAAGAAACGGATAGTGTCGGATGTGAGAAGCCGGAACCTCAACCCAAATGAGGGTGGCACCCGTGTTCCCGAAGGAACCTGAGTGAGCCGAAACCCAACGGCTTGGGTGCTACAGGCAGCCTAACATACTGAGTAACTGTACATAATTTTGGAGCCGATACAAAGTGGTAAATGCGATAATGCGACTCAAATTGTGACATTTTTATTTAGGGTTCCTTTTTCCGACATACTCTCTAACTCATCGATCACCGGCCGCTTTTTCCCCGACGATCTCCCTACATACATCGTCAACTCCTGTTGCCGGTCGATCAAGCCATCGAAGTCGCAGTAAGTTGTTCTCTTTCTGCTGTTCCTCTCCTCTTGTTTATGTATTTATTGGTACCTCTGTGTACTTCCATTTAGTAGCAAGTGGGCGACCTTCCACCGAGATCGGTGTTTTGTTTCTTAAAGTAACTTGCAATTACCGATTAACGGCGTGTACCCTAAATTGTTACCGATTATTTAAAAGAATCGTGCTATGCTGCCTAACTGTTCGATTAAATGCCTCGAACAAGCTGAATCTTTTGTGACTGTGTTAAACCAAGCGACGCACTATAATCAAATCACTGTCATGTTGCTTTTGCTATTGATTCTGGATTTGACAAACATCTAGCTGAGTAGGGCTTTTAGGATCGAAGTGTAATTAGTTATTGGTTGTTTGCGAAGTTCATGTGTTCTTGTTTGGATGTTCAAGTTTAATAGTCAGTAGCTTCAAATTTTGTTGTTTGTTGTTAGTTATGGTGTAATCAAGTTGTTTGCAACTGTCAATATGGTTTTTAGGATGCCATCTTCAATTGCAACCTCGACTGAATAAACCCATTATCTTTATCACTTTAAACTCAACAATTTTTTCCAAAAAAAGACCTTTATTTTCGATATCATTATTATTTGTATGCTACTTGTCATTTGAATGAATGAAAGAATTGATGACACTTCATATGTTGCCTGACAGAGGTCTACTGGGAAGCATCTCTACCTACGGGTAGAGGTATGACTGTCTACATCTGACCTCTCCCATACCCCCTCCCGCGTGATTGGGTATTATTGTAATTGTTGTTAATATGAAGTTTCAATCTTATGATTACCGTTTTGTTACATGTAGGTTTTAGAATTTGTTTGAATGCTCGATATTGTATAAGTAGCTCGTTTGGTTTAATTTTATGTCTCATTGTTGTTGCATTGGTTGAATAAATCACGAATAGGTTTGTTATATAGGTCACTCTAGCTATATATTAGCAGTTTGGTCTGATGATTTCTTATTTGTTGCATTATGTGACTTGATGGTGCTCTATTCAGAAATTTGTTCTCCTACTTTTCCATACAGTTGGTGTGCCCTTTGTAAAAAAAAATTCCAAAATGTTAACTCCATTCTACCAAAGGACAGTTTTCAGGTTCAACATTAACAGTTACATATTTTCTTAATGGTTGCAAATTTTGGGTAGTGGATGCTAATTGTAGAGTGGAGGTTTCACATTGCAGGACAAGAATGCCATGTGATGCGAAGAGGAAATTGGGGGATGTGTCATAGAGTTCTTTCATTTAGTACCAAAAGACTTCACTAAGAACACAATAAATCATTCTTAGTTATTCATTAAATTCCAGAAAACCTGTGTGTTGTCCATGTCCTACATTCCGAAGGAGTATACCAGACCTAGGAATTTAAACCCAAGTTGATAGCAACCCAACTGCCAAGCCCACTATATTAAATGACCAGCCCAACAGTCCTAGTATCTGGAAGGTTTATTCAAGAAGGCCAAGACATGTGTAAGCAGATGGCACAATTAGTTTGTTAGTTGGTTAGAAGGGAAGAATCTAAATTAATGTATTTATAAAAGAAAGGAGGGGAGAGAGTAGTTTCATGCTTAGATAATTTCTTTCTTTGTATCGGCTTAGAGCTTGGGCATTAAGCATCGTCATCCGAGCTTGTCTGGTTGTCATTTTCTACCAATTTGACTACCTGCTATCTTCTCAATTCCATTTTTTACTATTGTGTTCTTTGTCAGTTTGGTTCCATTGCTCTCTTTCCCACGGGTCAAACCGATACCCCTCCTACCCGCCTCCAATCCAGAGTTGATTCTTTAGATAAAAAATTGACAGACCTCTCCATAGTTGTCATCTCTATGCGCGAAATCATGACCTCCCCAAAACCATGGAGAAAATGATGTTGAATTATGACAAATCACACGGTAAGAAACCTTTCTACGGATTCGAAGAGACTAATTCTTTTTCTGCTTCTTCCGATCTCACTAAACCCCCGTCCAGTAGTAAAGCTACCATCCCTCCTCCCCCTATTGACCTCAACCAGCACCTCTACCCTAACCACTTCGATCCGTCCCTTTTCTCTTTACCCAAGGTCAAACAACCATTATTTGATGGACCTGATCCCCGTGGGTGGCTCGCGAAAGCAGACCTCTATTTTCAGGTTCATCAAACTCCCTCGATACCCAAAAACTCAAGCTTGCCCAAACGTGTATAGATGGGGCTGCTCTTAACTGGTTCACGACACTCCTCTACAAACACCCGATCACCGATCGGAATCAATTTGATCGGAATTTATCACTCGATTTACCGGTACCAAATTTTGAAACACACACGAAGCCTTGGGGTCCCATTTCATGAAGATGATATCGAGCTCTGTATATGAGGAATTTGAAGCTCTTTCTGCCCTCATACCTGATCTATCCGAAGAACAATCAATAGGTATGCTTCTTCGTGGCCTTCAGTCGGAGGTACGTAATTGGGTGCGTGCCTGAACCCAAATTCGTGTGACCGCCTCTTCAATCAATAAGCCTGTATCACCACCACCCCTTCAATAAATAAGCTTGGTTCCAAAGGTAAGTCGGTTCCCGTCTCCTTTGTTTCTGGTCATGACAGGATGGAAGTCTAATTTTCACTCTGATAAGCCTCATTATCTCACTTTCACCCGGCCTAACAAACTAGTAGGCCAGTCTCAGCTTGCACAGGCCTAGACTCTCGCTCCCAAAGCTCCAGTTATTCGCAGTGTTATAAAACTCGGCCTAGGCGGCCGAGCACTCGGGGAATACTCAGAAATCAGACACATGTCGAGGCTAGTCGTGGCTACTTGGCCAAATTACTTGGATTCGGTCAAAGCCGGTCAAAAATTGGTCTTATACGGCCTTACTCGGCCGTACTCGGTCTACGTAAGTCAAAATTATTATTTTTTTAATTTTTCAAAGGCATACGGTACACACGCAAGTGTATTGTTTAACCTAGTCCATTCTCTCTCTTCCACTATTTCTCATGACTACGGTATCAATTGTCTCTCTTCCACTTTTTAACACGACTGTCGACTATATGATGCAATTTGAAGTTTTCAACAATGATGTTTGTGTTTCTAACATATATTTCTTGGTTCCTATGAACAATTATATCTATATTTGAGTATTTACGAACATGTGATATGTATAATTTTGAGATTTATATATAAAAAGTTCCAATCTGAGTACTCACGGAGTACTTCCCATATAGGCAGAGGAGTCGCTACTCCCCGCCGATCACCCAACTAACGCCTAGCCAGTTTTACAACATTGGTTATTCCTACCACTCGTAACTTAACTACTTTGAAGGTTAGTTACGTATTCTTCTTTTGGCTCGGGGAGATATCATAGATGACGGTGGAATTTTTTTCCTCGATCCACAGGAACCATCCGAAGGTGAATGCGAATCCCTTGAATATAGTGGAATCTCTCTCGATTCATCAATATCCTCGAATACTCTAAGGCAGTGTTTGTTATGAATGAATGAGAGAGGGAATGGAATAAGTCATTCCGTCATAATGGAAAAAGCCTGTTTGTTAATCATGCGGGAATGGAATGAGCCATTGCATAAGGAATGCGATTCCTTCCATTTCATTCCATAGGGGAGGGATGTTTTTTTCTCATTCCATCATGGAATGAAATAAAATTTAATAATTAATCTAATTTTTATAGTTTTTTTTTACTAACATTAACAAATATATTTTTAGATATTCATAAAATTTACTAAAAAGAATATTTTTTATGCTTAATCTTTTTATCTAATAAATTATTGATCTACATACTTTTATTAAATTATTAACTAATTAAGAATAAAATACATATTAGAATGTGTTGTTTTCAAATAAAAACAGATAAATAAAAATATTTTCTTTTTCTTTAAAGATTTCGTATGTAATGATTATTTCAGAATTTTCATTATATGTACAAAGACAATTTAATTGAATGACTCATTTCATTCTGTATGTAAAACAAACATGACAATAGAATGCAATGGATCATTCAATTCCATCATCCATTTCATTACCTTGTTCAATCCATTCCTTCATCATTACATTACGTCCAACCAAACATACCCTAAAGTTAATGGGTGAGTTATGCGGTACCCTGCTTTGACTTTGATTGATAGTGGTGCTCCCATGATTTTCTCTCTAAACGCTTTGCCTCTTGGGCTAGTTATCGATCACATTACACCCCTGGGAGTTCGTTTGGGTGATGGTACTCATGTTTTGATTGGCGAACAGTGCCGGGATATCCCTCTCCGTTTTGGTGCTTTTACTTGTCTTATAGATGCTTTGGTATACGATTTGGGGCCTCTGGATTTTATTTTGCGTATAGCCTGGCTTCGCAGATTGGGTGATGTTATGTTCAACCGGCATCAGATCCGTTTTTGGCATGATGGTACCTGGTTAATTTTCCAAGGGGTTAACTCCCTTTCCTTGGAGCTTTCCTCTTGCCTTCAAACCTGCCTAGATGAATGTCTCTCCCAGTCCACCACTTTTCCCTCTAACCCATTGCCCTTAAACCACACCCAACGGCATGAAATAAACTCCGTGCTGACTACTTTCAAATCCCTATTCACCCCTTCAGTCCTTTTCATTCTGATTGTCATTTTCCTTTCAATTCGATTACCTGCTATCTTCTCAATTCCATTTTTTACTATTTTGTTCTTAATCACAACTTCACAAGTGCTCAAGATAGGGTCAATTTGGGCCTTCATCATAATCTTTTGGGTCTATTTGGGCCTTTATCATAATTTTTTGGGTCTATATGGGCCATATACCTACATTTTTGGTGGGTCAAAATGGGCTCTGAAGAAAAAACTGTCATCTGAGAACCCATCAGGTTGCATCTTTTTCATCCAACAGAAGCAACTTCTTTGTCTCTGCATCAACATCGTCTTCTTTGTTTAACATTATCTTCTCCTTTTCCTTGTTATTCTCGTCAATTTCCTATTCAACTTCTTCACTTGAACATCTCCTCTGATTGAATCAATTTATGCTGAAATCCTCTCGTCTGATAATTAGGTACCATAGCAATCTGCTGCTCTTAGCTACTCATCATCCTTCCATTTAATAATGTTATAACGGGCCCTTCTCTTTGATTTCGTCAGTTTGTAGGTTAGGTTTTCTTACATTTTCATGTACAGTGTTATAGGCTAGGTGTATACTACAATGGTTAAAATAAGTTTGCGCTAGCATACAATAGGGCTTCCATAAACTGTATTCTTTTCTATTATATATGAAGTTCGTGTGACCATTTATGTATATAATGAACTTGCTTTTATAATTGAAACTTTACTTGGGCGTAAACCTTTATGATGTTCTCTACTTTGGTTGCTTTTAGATTTCTCCTACTTAACGATATATATGTGAAGGGTCTGTTACTCTGTTAATTTTTGTATTATTTTGAGAGTATTCTTTCTTGTACGTGAATTGCCATTGTTTACCGTATTCATATTTCCTCTCCAGAGTAATCGATTTATTCGTATTGTTTTGGAGTATTATCGAATTAAATTACTGCAATCATATGAGATGATTATATCAAGCACCACTCTTTATAAACAAAAATGAATTTGACCTCTTTCTGGTAATTTATAGATCAAAATTCCTTATCACATTTGTTACCTTTCATTTCATCTGTCCTCCAGAAGCACAAACCATAGTAAAAGATAAGTTTGAATAACCGAGTCAGAAACATGCACTTGCTGCTGCTTGAGGCTATAATTAGTAAGATTGGTGTAGAATTTTATTTTTTTTAAGTTTACGTTTTTGGATTAGGCAATTAGTAAGATTGGTGTCAGCTACACATTTATACTTTCTTGAATAATCATAGTTGGTAGAGAGATCTCTAGTTGATGCATGACATTACTTTGATTACATTATATTAGATAAAATTTAATTTTACATATAATCTTCATTTCTGATTGCAGTATCATGGCTGGTATTTCCGGAAGTGAACACAAGGACCCGATTAACGAGCAAGAAGTTGCTGCTAAATATGGCAGCATAAGGACAGAGATGAATCAAATTTATTCCAAAATCACAGAACTTGAGATGGAAGTGAGTGAGCACTCATTGGTCATCAACGCCATAGAGCCGCTCGATCCTACAAGGCGTTGCTACAGAATGATTGGTGGTGTACTCGTGGAAAGAACAATCAAGGAAGTTTTACCAGCTGTTAAACAAAATAAGGAAGGAATTGAAGTGGTGATTTCTCGACTTAATGAAGCTTTGGAGAGGAAGAAAAAAGAGTTGACTGATTTTGAAGCTAAGTACAAGATTCGGATCAGAAAAAATGATGGGGAATCCATGGATGACAATAGCAAGAAAGAAGTATCTGCACAGGGAGTTCTTGTGGGTCCTGCAAATGCGTAACAGATAGTGCTCGTTTATTTCGTTTCCTTCAACTTATCATACGCTTTCATGAACGACGAACAAGAAGATACGAAAATTTGTAACATTAATCATTAGTAGTTGTGTTTTTGGTTTTTGCAACCTTTTATTCTCTTAAGTCATAACCTTTAAAGATAGTAAGTTTTTGTGGCCTACGGATGGCTGTTTATCATTGTTGCTATGATTTTCATTAACTGTATTATTGGGCTCGTGGTTTACTGTTAGACGTTGTCAGCCCTTGAATAATACTCTGCCACCCAACAGCCTATGACCTTACGATGCACTTACAAAGATAACTGAAATTAATAAAAGAAAACCTAACAAAATGTGTTATACTACCTAGACTCGTATAAGTATCCTGTTCTTAAGCGGATTGGGAACAAGGTTTCAACTTTTCTCTAGACTCCCAAGTTGCCTACAATGGTGGATGGTTCTGTCATTTGATTAACCACTCGATGATACGAGCATGATAATGCTTCTTCAAGGTAAGTATATCCAGTAATGTTTCTGGTGCCATGGGTTTAGTAAGAGATGAAACAAAAGATCAGTAGATGAGCTGAATGGTAAAAGGTGGGATGAATGGTGGCATGGGAGGGTAGTTGTATGATGTAACAAGAATCTAACAAGGTCTGTAATATTTACCGGCAAGCTTTTGGTTTGGCCTGAATTCTACAGTGGATTTCTGAGATACACCCCCTCGCCCACTTATTTTTTTGAACAGTAAACACCCATTTTAATCTACATTTATATTTATATCCATAGTGGGACTTGAATAGAAACTGATGCCCGTTATCCAAGTGGGCGATTTCAAGGTGTTTCCATAGTGGGATATGTACACGAATTAAACTAAGAATCAATAACAAAATTTTAGAAGTTGGAATGATTTCAAGTTTCAAATCTGTGATGGATTTCTGAATTCTGTGTTTCTATCATTATTCATTAAATTCATTAGCAATGATATGAAATCTGCCTTCACAACCAATAGCCTTCAATTTCAATCAACTCTTGATATCTTGAATCGCAAAAACCCTGAACTTTGAAGCCTTTGATTTCGTTTTTTTCTCAAGTCCTGAACTCTCAGCATTCGATTACAATTGCTGATTTGTTTCTTTTTCCCTAACCACTTTTATGTGATTTTGCCTCAAACGGTCAAACAATTTTGTATGTTTCCTTCGCAAAGTACAAACTCACAAACAATTTTTGATGAATCAATGAGTCATTGAATTTTTCCCTAACCAACCACACGATTTTGACAATTGAATATTTGATTTCGGTTTTGCCTCTTTGTTTCTACTTGATGTGTGTTTTACATACCAATTTTAAATTTATTAAAAGAAATTACCAAGGTACCAACTATAGCACAAATAGGCAAAAGAACCTAATCATATTATAGTATAGTTTTGGCAAGACCGAGTGTCGAATACAAGGAGAACGAGTATGATTAGATATAATTAAACTAATTTACGATTAAACTAATTAAAAGAGATTGAAGAGGGGATTTTTATATATTAAAACTAAATTAAACTAATCAACTAACTTGTAAACTAAATAATCCGAAAGACTTCAAACAAGAAAGACAAAAAAGCAGAGAACTTTTTTTTTATTAACATTATCAAAATGTGAAGAACCTTTATTTAGACTCTATTTCCCCTTTTTTATTTTAGTAGATTTTAATGAATATGCAATGGATTAATATGTTGTTATATACCGATTTTTAAGTAAGTTAGATCTCTTGAGCCGACTCACTAACCCTATAACTATAGAAACATAAAACAAATTGTCATGGCATTAACTATCCTTATAATTAGTCGATTAATTTATATTATGATAGACTTAATCCATTGATTTATACCGGTCACAAAACAATAAATTAACACCTAATGATCATCGCATGCAATTATCAAACACATAAAAGTTAATTACTTTATAACCTAACCCTAGGATTTGGCCCATCTCTAGTCATGATTCCTAATGATCATAGCAAAATATGATACAAGTAACATAGATAGAATTATCATCTCACTTATGAAAACTTAGCAATAATAAAGATAGAAACTTTAAGGCGAATGGATCTTTAAAAAAACTAAATATAACAAACATATAATTCATATAATCCAAATCATTAAAATCTAACTAAAACTCAAAGATTCATCTTCAAGTCCAAAGCCAAAATCTGTCTTGATCTTCAATTTTGTCTCTAGAAACTCTAGTGCTGGCTGAAGTGCTTAGAAGTTTCTTGGTTGAGTCAAAATAAGTCTTTAAATAGTTTGATTCTTAAAAGTCAAAATTGATTCTTCAATTTTAAATAGAAGAAATAAAACTAAAAATAGAATATTGCTACATCATTATCACCGTTTAGTTTAAACTTTCTACTTTTATGCTTTTTCATGATGATTTTGGGTTTCTTAAAAAACTAATATATTTAATTTCAACTTTTCATGTGATAGGAAATAGAATAGTTTATACTTGAGGGGGGTAAATGGTAACTTTGGGGCTGGAGTTGTTAGAGTGTTAATAA
>JAUEJL010004874.1:0-10295 GCA_032274825.1 Drosophyllum lusitanicum | reverse complement strand
GGGAAACACTCCATAGGATGCAAATGGGTTTATAGAATTAAATACAAAGAAGATGGTTCAATAGAGAGATACAAAGCAGGTTGGTAGCCAAAGGCTACACACAAAAAGAAGGCATTGATTTCACAGAAACCTTTGCTCCAGTAGCAAAAATGGTCATTGTTAGAATTTTCTTATCTGTAGCAGTTCACAATGATTGGACAATTGAACAGCTAGACATCAATAATGCATTCCTACGTGGAGATCTTAATGAAGAAGTTTACATGGACATTCCTCAAGGATACAGTCAACCACACCAACCAAACACAGTCTACAAACTAAAGAAATCTTTATATGGTTTAAAACAAGCCAACAGACAATGGTTTACAAAATTGACAGATTTCTTGCAGTGTATTGGTTTCAAGCAGAGTTATGCAGATACTTCACTTCTGACATATAACAATAATGAGGATTTTTTGGTTCTACTCATTTACGTTGATGATATCTTGATAACAGGAAACAATTCTAAACTCATAAAGCAGATGAAAGAAAAGCTTCATCAAAAATTCAGCATCAAAGATCTTGGTTCACTACATTACTATTTGGGAATAGAGTTTCAAATAACATCATCTGGTATTGCTATGTCCCAAAGAAAATATGCACTGGATCTTCTAAAATGTGCTGATGTATTAGATGACAAACCAGTCAATACTCCTCTTCTCCCAAACCATAAACTACACCCTGATGAAGGTGAACCATTACCTGATCCATCTCACTACAGAACCTTGGTTGGTAAGTTGTTATACTTAACAATCACCAGACCAGATCTCTCTTACACAACACAAGTCTTAAGCCAATTTTCTCAAACTCCAAGAGAACCTCACATGAAAGCTCTCTTAAGAGATATGTGAAACTCAGTCCAGGACAAGGCTTATTTTTCTCAAAACAAAACACACTACAAATTTCAGCCTATTGTGATAGTGACTGGGCCAACTGCCCACAATCAAGAATATCAATCTCTGGCTACTGCATATTCTTAGGTTCATGTCTCATTTCTTGGCTTTCAAAGAAACAAACAGTAGTTTCCAGATCATCCACTGAAGCAGAATATCGAGCTTTGGCTGATTGCACATGTGAATTATCATGGCTACTTTGTCTACTCAAGGACTTCAAAATCACAGCTCCTACACCACTTTTAATTCTCTGTGATAATGCCTCCACAATTGCTCTAGCATCAAATCCTATTCAACATGCTAGAACCAAACATATCGAAATTGATTGCCATTTTGTTCGAGACAAAATCAAAGAGGGCACTATCAAACCCATTTTCATCCCCTCAAGAGCTCAAACGGCTAACATTTTCACTAAAGGCTTACCCCCAACATTACACACCAACTGCTTATCCAAGTTAGGCACATGTGATCCTTTCACATTGCCAACTTGCGAGGGGGGTAAAGGTGTATCTAATGCTAGTATACAAAGTATTTATACACTATCACCAAAGTACCTTGCTCATAGCAAATGCTTCTCGTGTGTAGTTAGTTGAAGTTGTTAGTTAGTTAGTGTTTCTGTTAGTCTTCTCTTAATTCACCTGTATATATACTCTTGTACTTCTACCTGTAGTAGTAAGAAATAACACTTCAATTCTTTTACTACCATAATACTTTCTCTTCATGTTGCTAGTTTATTCTGGTTAATTATCAGGGTTTCCCGTGTACACTTGTACCCTATAAAAATTTATCAATGTAAAAGACAATGCCTATATTAAACCCTAATCTCATTCTATCTCTAATAGATATCAACAAGAAAGTACGTAAAACCATCGCCTGAGGAAACGTGGTATAATATCAATGGCTAGTAATAACGTGGAAGTTTTATATATTAAAAGGTAAGTGTAAAAGTTAAGTACATACGATATCAACGTGTGATTATGCATTGGATAATTAGCTTTTGAGACTTTAGTTGATGGAGTCGTATTACCCGAAATTTAATTAAAGGGTTCATTCATGAATATGGAAATAGATTAGGACGTTTAAGTGAAATTTCCTTTTCAAAAGCTTTGGACGACAACAGTACTAACCTTATACGCAAGCATTTAGATAAGTAGCTAGCAATGGTGGTATGCATTTTTAATTATAAAACAATGACAAAGAAAAAGGCAGGCCGGGGTCCAGAATGAATGAAACATATATATAACAATGAAATCGTTTTTTTATCCAAAAATTTATAAAATGAGATTAATTATTCGACGTCGATCATAATTAATATCGATTTTATACCGACATGTCATATGTTTACTTTGAGAGTCGTTTGGCGTAAATCTATATATATATTGTCGAACAGAACAGAAACCGTAACAGCAAGATCCGACTGACATCTAGTACGTACTCTCATCAAAAACTAACTTTTTTGCTATATATATTTCATATATTACGTACATAATACTAACGGCTTTTGCTATATTTGGCGTTAAAAGGCTCTGAATCTAATCACTTTATATCTTGTATTTTGAAAAGAGACGGTTAATGTGACTCATATGTGTATAAGAAAAGATATATAGTACGTATGATTGCCAATATATATATATATATATATATATATATATAGTTTCATAAGGAAATAATATATAAAAATAAACAAGATGATATCAGCTAGCCTCTTTATAAAAAGATTAGTTTGATTGATTAGCTTTACTATTTGCATAAGTGGGTCTGCCTTTTGAAGGAATAAAGTTATGAAATGGGTTTCCATCCTTGATTCCATTAATGACAGTGGAGTCCTGAGAAATTTGTGCAAATGCTGAGGTGATTGTGGTAGATTGTTTCACTCATGACATGCAAACATATATCAGCCTACTACCAAACTATAAATAAAGCCCACTGCCCATTCACTTCTACCCACCAAAAACACACCACTCATAACATATACAAACTGTTTAAAAAAAACATTAAAACAATATGATGCTTGAAAAACTAAAGCCATATTTGTATGTCATATTCTTGCAATTTGGAAATGCAGGCTTGGTCATTATTGCCAAGGCTGCTCTTAACCATGGCATGAATCACTACACTTTCGCCACTTATCGAAACCTCATTGCCACCCTTGTTATCGCTCCTTTTGCTCTCATCTTCGAAAGGTCATCTCTCTCTCTCTCCCCATATATATTCAATAAATATTATACTATATACATATATCTGATATTGTTGCATGTAATGACAGGAAAGGGAGGCCAAAATTGACAGTTTCAATATTCTTCAAGATAATGTTGCTTGGCTTTTTAGAGTATGTTTCTGATTCTTTGAACCCTAAAAATGTTTTTTTAATAATGATTCTAAGGATATTTCATGTTTGTATACATACAGGCCTGTTGTGGACCAGAACCTATATTATGCAGGGATGAAGTATACAACTGCAACTTTTGCAGTAGCAATGTGCAATATAATCCCTGCCATGACATTTGTTATGGCTTGGATATGCAGGTAATTAATAAATAATATTATCTTCTAAATGTACATTAATTAATTTTAAGGTTTGATTGGTGCATATAATATTTAATTTGTTACATTGAGCAGGCTGGAGAAGGTAAATATCAAGAAATTACATAGCATGGGGAAGATAGTTGGGACACTGGTAACTGTGGGTGGAGCAATGATAATGACAGTAGTTGCAGGACCTACAATCGGTTTGCCATGGACAAAGGCTTCAACCGCCGCTCACCACCAACAATCTGCAACCCCTGTGAGTCCTGGAGATAATATCAAGGGATCACTTATGATCATAATCGGTTGTTTGTCTTGGAGCTGCTTTTATATTGTCCAGGTAATTATTATAAGTGTGTCAAATACGATTACGTATTCCTGTTATTATTTGTTTCTCTCATTACAATTAGTCTACTTTTTAAAATAAAAAAGCTTCATGCATTAAAAATACAACCTGTTTGGCCCATTTGACTCGTTGGAGATAAAACATATATAACGCAAACTGACCCATTCATTCAGGTTTTGAGTTTATTAAGGTGATTACTACTACTAATAATAGTAAATAGCTAAATAACCGAACTTTCTTTTTCAGGCAATTACATTGAAGTCCTACCCAGCAGAGCTCTCTCTTACAGTTCTAGTCTGTGCAGCAGGGACATTGCAAGGCGGTATAGTAACCGTAATAGCTGAAAGAGGCAATAATGAAGCCTGGAAATTACACTGGGATGCTGGACTTGTGACTATGGTCTATGGTGTAAGAAATTTGAAAAATTAAACACTATTGGAAAGATTAATTGATTTTGAAATCTTATATTGATCTCTGATTTTGTTAATTTAAATGCAGGGAGTAATCTGTTCAGGATTGGGTTACTATCTTTCTGGAATCATAATGAAGGAAAAAGGGCCAGTTTTTGTCACAGCTTTTAATCCTCTAAGCATGGTTATTGTTGCAGTTCTTGGATCTATTGTCTTGTCTGAACAAATGAACTTAGGAAGGTATATTAATATATCATCATCAACCTTATAAATTAATGCCAAAAAGAAAGTATAAAAAGACCCTTGGAGTATAAATTATATTATAAATGGTAATAAACAATAAGGTGAATGTTGATTCTGCAGGGTTCTTGGAGCAGTTGTGATTGTTATGGGGCTATACCTGGTGATATGGGGCAAGAGCAAGGATGAAAGTGTGTCAAATTCCAAATGTGACCCTGATGAGCTTCCACCAATTAATCAACAAATACCTATGACAATTAATACCACAAGATTACCAAAACAGGATCATGATCATAGTCTTTCGATAGCAATACCACCAAGCGATGAGATGGTTAGGAAAATCAATGGAAAATAGAGCGAAAAATGCGCACATATCACTTGTACTATTGGACTGCGTTTCTGTCCTGAAGTTTTTCTATTGAATATATTTCAAAACCCTTTTCATATCTGGTGAAACTATATATGTGTATACTTTTTGGTTATGGTGCATATCTACACAAACTTGATGTACACTCATGCAGCACCCACATTTCTGATGCAAAAAGAAAGATGTGAAACTAATGTCAGTTTATTCATATGAAAGTAATTTGAATAGAATACGCAAACAACGAATAATGATTACGACAAACATGGCAAAATCTGTCAGAAATAATTCATTTTCTGTTAGTGACTGTTGCATCTGATCTGCTATAGTAACTGAACCTGATTCTGCATGGCACTAAAGTTGGCACATAGCAGATGTATATGGCTTTTGTTAGATGTGGTAAATAGAGTAGTGGGTTGAAATGGATAAGGGTCAAATGGGTTGGGTTGAGTTAATTAGTAATTGGACCCATGGCCCTTTTGAAATGGATCAATGTGTGTACAAATATTCTCACTACGTAACATGAACGTAACATCATACATCCACTTCAAACTAGTAGCTAACGTTTGCTTTTCCTTTTTTTTTTTTGGGTGTGTGTTTGTGTGTGTAAAGCATATGGATAAAAAGGTTTCTTAAGTTTTCAAGTTTTCTTTTATGAAAAAGAATAGGAATATAGCTACTTTCATCGGAGAATAATCGAAATCACATTCTAAACTTACAAATTTGAGATTGACACGGACCTTTGATTATGCAATGTTTTATTATCTTTACCAAACAAGAATCAATTTCAAGTACAAGCAGATAGAATACAGAAATATATACATTTTTTAAAAAACTGTAGCTCTAGCGCACGAATTAAGCAGATGTTATTCCTTCTTCCATAATCAAATCGCTAACAAGACCCGAGTATACTCGTGACTCATCTCAAGTTTTTATACCATTTGGTAATTTTTATGTAAATTCAAATGTTAAGCTCAGCAATGAAACAGAGTTCTTTAAAAGACTTATAATTCATGATTCTAAACAGCAACCATATGTCAACCTGTCACTCTCTGTACAAAAGCTTGTTCTAGACACACCCTCACAACAAAGATTTTACAAATCACCACACATTTTAATAACAAAAATCATTGCACAGAAAAGATTGAAACATTGGCACTTTTTGGTCAAAGAAACAAGATTATGGCCACTTTACAGAGGCATACTTTTTTGTAAAGCAGTGAAAGATATCGAAAATAAACCGAATAGACAACAATACAAGATGGTATGTGATAGGGAGCATAGAGCCATGACTTAGCTTTAGTTGCTTTAAGCAACAAAGTTGTGAACATCATTAACACTTGTCATATTAAAAAAAAAAATAATGGCAGATTAAAAAAACTAAAAGTAAAGAATTGAATATGCAAATGTCAGGGATCCTGTCATTGGTGATGCCACAGAAAATCATATGTAAAGGTGGAATATGTGATTTCAAATCAGTCTTTAATTTGTTTTTCACTTTATCAACAATGCTCACCCTTGAAGAACAAAGAAGAAATGAAAATCAGATTTAGACTCTTAAATATTCTAACTAGTTCTCAAACAAAATTCATTAAGTTTGTTTGCTAAGTCCTTGACCAACAATAGAAGAAGAAATTTGAAACCATTGACCAAATTAGAAAGAGTCAATTACATGATTACATACCATCTTAATAACTAAATCTTTTATAATATATTTTTTTAAAAGAACTTAAGTCAAAATAGAAATTAAATTCCAACCTAAAATATGTAAAAGTGGATGTTGGATTAGCTTAATTTCCTATGGTTATGAGTTTATTATTCTTTTGAATAAACTCATAAACCAATTTGCTCTGGCTTGTGAGCTTATAACTTGACTTTATGAGTTTAAATAAGTTAGAGGCTTAATCTCATAAGCAGAAAAATCAGTTTATAATAACACACTTAGTGGTGTTTGTTAGCTCGTCGTGACATTAGATTTTTTAAATTGGATCAATATAAGTCATATGCTTAAACATAGATCTCAAAGGCCAAATCTAGACCATTAGATTTTTTAAATCAATGGTCAAGATCTAATAATGGCATTATTGTAATTAATTAAATAATTATAAGATGTAATTATAGAAGGAAGTATATTATGGGAATCCCCCATCCCATAAATCACGCCATTTCCTTTTCTTTCCCTCTAAGTCCCATCCAAACCGAAAATGATACATTTTTCTACCAAGAATGATAACATTTTCCAGTTGAAAATGGTAACATTGTCCAGTTGAAAATGAAAATTTTTTCAGATAAAAATGATAACAGTATACAACATTTAAAATGATAACATTATCCGGATGAAAATGATAAAAATACTCATTTCTAGCCAAAAATGATATAAATACACATTTTACAGCCGAAAATGATAAAAATTCACATAATTTAAAATGATAACATTTTGGTATCATTTTCATATGGTTTGTATTTTCAAAATAATATTTTCAGAAATATGGGAAGAGTGATATTGTTTGAAAGAGGATTAAAAAATGAGTAGATTGGTATAAATTTTTTGCACAAATTTTTAAAATTGAAATAATTACGGTCATTTAAAGATTTAATTGGTAAAAAATAAAAATAAAAAAAGAAAGTTTGTGGGTTTCTTGAGGGAGAAGTGACTTTGAAATTTGAATTGACAATTCCTATTTTGCCCTTTAAAATGAATGCTGAGATTTGGCCTTTGAGATCTATGTTTAAGGATGGGACTATATGGAACCTTATCCTATATATATATATATACACACACACACGGAAGGGTTCATTTGAAAACCATTATTAGTGTGAGAACCACGAGAACCAATCTTAGCCGTTCAATTGATAAGTGAAATTCATGGATGAAAAACGTGGGGGGATTGGGTGAGGCAAGGTGCATGTAAGGAATTAATGGGTGGGCAATCCAATAGAATGAGAGGGAATTGGATGGCTAAAATTGGTTCCCGCGGTTATCGCAATAAAAACGGTTCTCAAATAAACTTTTCACTATATATATATACATATATATATACTAGTACGTTACCCGCGCAATGCGGCAACGATGAATAATTTATACTCGATAACATGTCCGTTTCGATAACGTAGGGTATGGTATTCACGTACTATGATGACATTGAAAATAGTTTACATTTTCAGCATGTCCATTTTCTTCCTCCTTTTCCATTTTATTTATTTCTTTATTATTTATCAACTCTTTCGTTAATTTCTAAAATAACTTTTAAAAACAAAAAAATAAGAAAAAATATCTACTTATAAAATAAGATGATGAAAACATATCAATGACTTTAGGAATTGTGTTGATTTGAATTATGAATTGTGTAGGTATAATAAGATGGTGTCCTGGTTGGTGTGTTTTAAAAAATGTAAAGATATTGATTATCTTGGTTGGTAATTTTCTATTACTTAAATTTTTAAGAGTTCAAGTAAAGTAATGTTAAATATATAATAAATTAAACTTTTTATTTTACTTATATGAGTGCTTATAAATTCGGGTTGATTTATGAGTTTTAGTTATAGGAATTTTCTAATACTTAAATTAGAATATTTGTTATATGATAGAATATTTAAAATAATATTTCTATGAAGGTTTTTTATTTAATTTTTAATTTGTTTAATACTTTATAGGTTGAAATCTAATCTTGTATTGACTTGACATTTTTAAATATTGTTTCTTATGAAAAGTTTAGTAATTAAAATGGTCTTTAAAAATCTAATTAAATTCATTCAATAGTTTCCATTTAGGTTAAATGAGGGGTAAGTTAGTAATTTAAAATTACTTAAAATTTAAGAGATATTTTTAGGAAAGAGAGTGTTAAATATTTTATAAATTAGTATATATATAGGATTAGGATAAAAAAAGATGTGATTTAAGGAGAGAGGGATTGTGGAGATGACACATGTCCAAAACAGTTAAAGGGTATTTTTGACCTTCTTTAATCAATTCTCTCACATCATTTAATTTTTATCTCACCTGCGTCTAACCCTAAAGCCACACAAATTGATGAACATTCTCTCTCTCTCTCTCTCTCTCTCTTTCTCTCTCTGTGTGTGTAGCTATGTCTTCCTGGAGAGTCTAAATGGCCGCAACTCATCCATCTTCGCTCAAGCCATCGTTTCTTCCTAAATTGACCGTCCTCGATCTGGTAATTGTCGGCGCGCATCTCCCCTGAAATCGCCGGCAATAATAATGTCTTCCCCTGAAATCGCTAGCAACGATCGCACCTTTGCCCACCATCGCTGCTATGAACTGCCAAAGGCCACGATGTACTCTGAATTGGCTACCACCTGCCACAAGTGTCTACCATCGCCGTTACCAACAACCTTTAGCACCATCACTACTGTCCTTTTTATATATTTTTCCTTTTTTTAGTTTTGCCTATAGATCAGATTGCAAAGTTTGCTTGCATCAAATTTATGTTACATATGCATAGGGTTTTTGGTTGATGGCGTTGTGTGCATCAATCTGGTAAAACCTCTAGATCCATGGTTTTAGGATTTTTTAAGTTCTTGCTAGCATTTTTTATGTGTGTTAATTTAGGGGTTTGTTTGTATTTTTGTTCAAATGTGCATCCGTTTTTTAGAACGTTGCGTGCATCAACGTCAGATTTATGTGTTGTAACTATCGTCTATAAATTAAATTGGCTCTCATAATTTGTTTGTAATGCATGAATCGGGTTTGCAATATATGTGTGTGCATCAATTCCCTATGTTTTGTGCATCAAATTTCAATGTGCATCTAGTTACCAGAAAATCAAATGTGAATTTAGTGGGTGACATCTATTTTGCCAGAGACTCAAAGATAAACTAGGAGTGATTTTAGGAGTTGAATAAATGATTAAAAGTCTAATATACCCCTAACTATCATTTCTAAATTAATTAATTATTTAAAATAAACAATTTTTGTAACTACCAAATCTGATGAAACCAACGGCTAAGATTCACCTCTCTTCCATCTCTCCTTAATTCACCTCTTAAAATAGCTTAATCATATATATATATATATATATATACACACACACACACATACTAGCATCGTACCCGCGCAATTCAATGTCACGGAAAAGTTTTATACAACAAAATGTCCGTTTTTTTATTTTTCTTTTATTTGCATAAATTATTTTATTAATTTTAATAATAAATTCTAAAAGACATTAAAGTTAAAACAAGATTTATATTTATGAAATAAGGAGAGAAAAGTTAATAAAATTTTGGAAATTATATTGATGTGAGTTGATAATTGTCTGTGTGTGAGAGTGTTAGTGTGAGAGAGTATATTTTAAACGAATAAAAAGTTGAAGTAAATTAGGAAAAAGAATAAAATGGTTAAAAATTAAGTGGATGAGATTAATTTAGATAGAATGAAATGCCAAGATCTTGTATTGATTGAATTTTAAAAAATCTTAAAATTAAATAGAAGAAAGAATATTAAATGATTTATATAGTTGTGTTTA
>JAUEJL010004863.1:0-10295 GCA_032274825.1 Drosophyllum lusitanicum | reverse complement strand
AAGTGGAATTCATGGATGAAGAGCGTGGGGGGATTGAGTGTGGCAAGGTGCATGTAAGGAATTCATGGGTGGGCAATGCAATTGAAGGAGGGGGAATTGGACGGCTTAGATTGGTTCTCGCAGTTTTCGTACGAAAAACACGTTTGAACTTTTCCATATATATGTGCAATTCAAAAAACCCATCAAGAATTAGATGTTTATTTAGTTCATGACTTTGATTAAGAAGGTGTGTTAAGAGCTTCTTTAACCTCCATATCAAATATAAAGAATCTAGGTCATTGCATTACCCATCCTATGATATATGTGTCTACTAATTTTTTATCTAATTTGTGTATGAAAAAGAATGGTGAAGTATAATCAACAACGCCTTCAAGTGTTTGAAACAAGTCTAAATATGTAGTGTTTTTGAAAGCGGACTTTGATTGGTAATTTGATTGGGTGTCTATTTTAACCTCTTGATTGTCTAAGTTAACCCTTGTGATATGATGTATGTACGTGGGTGAAATGTATTGAAAAATTATAATTAATTTTATGATCTGACCGGAACGTGAGATGGGGTCTAATTAAATAGCAGTACCCATTTGGTTGGAGTGGTTAGAGCATGAAGTGTGGTTTTAAAACGTACTTTTTTCATCTTTTATGTCATATAAACATAACTAGTTTCATACCCCGTGTATAAACACGAGGGATGATTAAGTCAATTTTAATCATTTTAGGTTTTTAAGAGTACTAATGTATATAGAAAATGCAATTGTAAAGCATACATGGTAATATAAAACGTATTCCGAACATAATTATCTTATGTAGAATTTCTTAACCGCAATTTCTTTGTAGGAGTTGATGATTGACTCAATAAAGGTCTCTTTGAAGATGATGAAGAGGGTTGTTAATTCTTCATAATTTATAGTTATCAAAATAAAAAAGAATCAGAGCAACATGTGTAATGTTGAAGTGCAACAATGTTTATAGAATTAAGGTATAAAGGCCTACAATAGTTACGATCCTCCAATTAATAAACATCCATATTTGAAAAGTAATTTAAAAATAAAATAATTAATGAGCGGCTGGTATTTCAATTCATGCGGTGGTGATTTTAAATATTTTAAACTGTATTTAAACTAAACATGTTTTTAACTAATAAATGATGGCATTGGAAAGTTTGTAAACTTAATGTCACTATTTACATATATATTGTTTACCAAAACTAATCAGCTAGAAATATGGAAAGTTTAAAAATTTAAAAAACTTTAGTATCTAAAATTAGTTTGAATTTTGAATAATCACCTTTGATATATTAAAAATAGGATGTTATGAATGGTAATTATGAGGGGGGTTATAAGAAACTTTGCAAAATAGAAGTTTGTAATTGGTAAAAAAAAGATGCTGATGTTATCTTTTTCTTTTAATAAGGTTATTAGATAGATTAGAAGATTAGATTAGATTAGATTAAATTGTCTAATAATTTTTTTTAATAATTTTAGTGTTTGATTTATATTAGAATGTTTTGTATATAATCCAAAAAAAAAATTTAATAAGTTTTTTTTTTAATGGTCTAGGTTTTACGAAACTGGCACCTAACTCTTTGGATGCAAGTGGCGTCCTGCGTAGCTTTCATTTTTGGACTATCAACCAAGCACTCAAAATATTATTAATATGCATGTAGGGAAAAGTTTAAACGAGAACTGTTTTTCGTACGAGAACTGCGAGAACCAATCTTAGCCGTTCAATTTCCCCTCCTTCAATTGGATTGCCCACTCATGAATTCTTTACATGCACTCTGTCACACTCAATCCCCCCACGCTCTTCATCCATGAATTCCATTATCCAAAATGAATGGCTAAGATTGGTTTTCGTACAAAAAAGTGTTTTCGTTTGAACCGTCCCCTATGCATGTATAAAGAGTTGCGTCCTGCATAGCTTTCACTTGGACCCATGTCGCCGCAAAAAATTTTTGTCGCAAAATTGGTTTTTTCTTGTTGCGACACCTTTTAAACACCGAATATCTTAAAACCCAAAACCATATGTTTATACACACGTTTTTAGCTGTTGTACTACCTAACCCACCTTAAACACTATATACCTTGAAACCTAAGACCACACGTTCATACACAAGTTTTTAGACGTCGTACTAGCTAACCCACCTTAAACACCAGATACCTTAAACCAAGACCACACGTTTATACACAAGTTTTTAGACGTCGTACTAGCTACCTACCCCCACCATGCACTTATTTGATATTCTATATAAATGTGAGAATAATATTTAGATTAGAATTTATATTTTATTAGTTTATGTATTAAGACGTATTAAATTTATTAGTTTATTGATCATTATCTTATTTTATATTGTTGGTAAAGTGACTAAACGCAAGTTGGAATACTAAAACAAGAAAAAGAAGCTTAAACCTAAAAATAAACGACTTTTTTTATTGACTGATAAAAAAACTAGTATTTTATCCGGTGCAATTTTGCAGAATCACGGTATGTTTAATTTATATAAAATGTTAACTTAATGTTTTACTTTTGAACCAACTTGTTAAACTTTTAACCTTAATTTCATTCGTGAATATAATAGAGTTGTGTTCTATAAAGTTAATTTAAAAAACATAATCTTAAAATTTTAAATATTTAATCACATGTGATTCAGTACACAATCACATGTGATTTGTAAAAGCATCACATGCGAATTACGAAAAATTACGAAAATGCCACTCCGCCCAAATTTTTAAAATTTAATCTGGATCATTGATGACATTGATCTAAAAACTAAAATTAGTCCCTTAGGACTATATTGAACATTCTTCTAAAAGTATATATAGAAGTTAAATAAAGCAATAAATTAGTTTTATATATGAAGCATCGTTCGCAAGTGTAATGAGCATTAGTCTAGACTCGAGCTCGTCAAGGTTCGGCTCATTTTGAAATTTCAAACTTCTAACGATCTAAACTCAAGTAGCTCGCAAATAGCTCAACTCGTTTACATCCTTATTGTTTTTTATATTGAGAGGTGATATATTCTTCTACTATTTCTTTCTACTCACAAGATCAATACAGGTGTGAAAATCAATGGAGAATGTGAAAAAAAAGAGCTATTAGATTTCATATTTAATTTTATGATGAGTAGTTGGATGAAATAAAAAAATAATAGAAGGATATATTTTTTTTCTTTCATATTTTATATTCTACCCAGTTAGACCCGTTCGAACTTTTACTAAAACCCAAAGTGTTATGAAAAAACTTTTTATTCTTATATCTCGTTTGTTTGATCTTTTACATAATTTCATTCAAAGCCTTATGACAAATTTACAAAATAAACAAAATATAGAATTAGAACTTGAATCCCAGATTGACCAAAATTTGAAATATTTGGGCGATGATTGCCAGGTTTAATTGAGATTGAATACTACGTTAATATTGCGGTTCCCTAACCGACTTCTTTTGCTTGTTAACTTCTATGCTCAAGAGTAGAATCAAATTCACCATTATTCTTATAGGTTTGAAACCAAACAAAAGCTATCCAATTAACATATGCACGTTGACAGAATCAGATCTCATAGGTCAGTTTTCAGTCTAGGTTGACAAGATTCTAAATCAAGAAACTCGTAACCTAGAGCAATGATCGGCAAGGGAAAAGGCTAGAACCAGAGCATCAACCAAACACTTGGAGATGAAACTTAAAATTAGATCCAAATCCAAGTTATACTCCAAAAATGAAACCAAACATTAAAGCAGATCCATATTTAATAAAACAAAAACCAAACTTAAAAGCAAGAAGTACAGCAAGTGCCCTCAAACGCTTTGCTGGCTCGGATGAATGACGTTTCTTAACACTTGACCTCCTTCAACCCCACACCAAAGTACAAAAATGTCGGGTCGGTAGCACCATCTTTGTAGTAAGCAAACACGATTGTACTGTCATCATGCATGCTCTCCCCAACAAAACTGCAAAATATGAAATCAACGTTCCACATTATTAGCAATTTAGCACTCTATGATCTCTGTTTTTAAGTTATTTGCATCATCCAAGGAAAAAGATCAATGCAGGTTTATTAAAATACTCCACATTATCATGCAAAAAAACAAAGAGCGTGAGACTTACAACTGGAGGTCACTGAGCTTTGAGAGGAGGTACTTTGTTGCCGCTTCGATGTTTTTCTTGAAGAATACTTGTTTCTCTTCATCAAGCTTTGGAGTAACCAACTTGATATACTTCTTAATGTAACCAACAAACTGCTTCTTGTCAAAAGGGGGTTGCTCCTGCACACGAATTGTTTTATAAATCTAATAAATTCTTGAATTTAACGAGATATAATCCTAATCAGATGATGCTATTTACCTGGAGTCTGAAGGTATCAACAATGTCGACAACTTTCACGGCTTGGTCATCAACACCCTCATCTTCATCACCTCCTTCAGCAGAAGGGTTTGCACCAATGTCCACGTCCACAGCTCCTTGTACCACCCACTGCAAACACATGTTTTAACATTACACATTGTTAATGTATTGATCAATCAATTGTGTACGCCCAACTTTCCAAATCAAATATATACAAAATAAAAGAAAATAAACAATATACCTTTCCCTCTACTTCCCATAGGATCCCATCCAGAATTTCCTTGTAAGGAAATGAGTCTGAGAGAAGCTCATCACCTAATATTACACAGCATTTTGTTATCAGATATGCATATCAAGTGCACATACTTCACAATAGTCAAGACATTTTAGATAAGCATTCAATCAACTGTTCATAAGTATTTCATCATGCAAGAATGCCATGCCTGATTGTTCAGATTAGTGGGAGTTGCACCACTTCAATTAAGTATTTCAAAATCTTAAGTTGGATCACTCGTCTTTTCTCGGTTTGTTTTTATCAATCATGTTAATTGAATTTTCGAAAGGATAAGTTTACATATTTTCTTGAGTAACTGTATCACTCACTAAAGATATTAGTAACTTATTACAGAAATACTCATTATGTTGTTCCAATCTGCTCGTCTATCTGATTTCATAAAACATAATTAAAGCACAATAATTGCAGGGTCACTACAGGGCTGTCGTATATATTTTAATAAACTACAAGGCATAATGATGAGATTAACAGACGATAAAATTTAAAAACAGTTTCCGCAAAGAAATTACAAACTAAAAACATAAAATTTGAGACTTAAAAAAAAGATAGAAACTAAAAACATAAAATCTAAAACAAGCTAATACATAGACAAGATACCAATCTTCAGATCTGATACGGCTACAAATCTGAGCATCAAATAAGAACCTATGGAATTATCTATAACAAATCACGACCAGATCTAAACAATAACAGTCAATTAAGCATAATCAGAGACCAAAAAACCTAACTTTCTCAACCAAAAAAAAAAAACCTAATAACCCGAACTTTATCAAGCAGTAGGCAAGTAAAATCAAACAATATACAAAATATCTGCGATATAAATGAAGAGATTACCAGAAATCAAATCTTGATAGACCAACATGTTCGCAAGATGGGTTTCTCGGATCGGTGGAAACAGAGAGAGAGCAAAAAGGAGAGCAACTTGCGACGGAGGGGAGAGGGTTTGGAGTAGAGATAAACAGCGAGTTTATATAGGGCGAGGGTTTTGGGAAAGACGATGCCGAATAGGATTTCAATGTAAATTGACGGATATAGGTCTCAACTTTATCACAATTTTCATTTGTATCCTTTCTAATTATTTAGTTCAATTCAAAGCACCCGATTCTTTCTTTTCATCATCAAAAACTTTTGACTTTTAGGCATCTTGATCTCATGTAGCGTAGCATCTTTTCAAATATTCGATCGTTAGGTCCTTCTTCGTATGTTTTTTTTTTTATTTCTAAAACTTATAATGTATTTTCATTAAGGTAGCACCAAACGATATTAAAGTTTCCAAGAGTATTATAAAACATTTGTTGCTAATTACATATGTTGTAACTGTATTGAAAAGTGTGTAAAAATTTGCTTTATGTTACATATGAAGCTATCCCAACCTACTACAGCATTGGGGTTTTACTCTTGTTAGAACTCGAGTCACCTACGAGAAAAATAACATCAACAAAAGATAAGTTTTTGCTTAATGAACATACTAGTTGATCTTTAACAATAATACCTTTATCAATAAATCTCGCATACAACTCGCGATAATTATCACAAACATAACTTGTATATGTTAATCTAGTATATGTCAATCTCGCATTTTAATCTCACTAGCAATAACTTTATTACAAGATTGAATAAAGATAAGTAGTAAACTCACCGCAGTAGTCAACAAAGTTCTATAACATTGCTATGTCGGTAGTAAATCAGCGTACATGCCAACAACTAGTTCCTACAGATAACATACGAATAATATATTAAACATATACCGCTACTGAATAACTGAAAACTGGTCAGCACTAAGGCACACCCGTACCTGCTTGAAGGCACGCCCTTGCCTCTCCCTTAAGTACGGTCGTGGCCTTCTTAGACATGGGTGTACTTTCTCATACACGACCGTACCTTGACGAGGTACGCCCGTACCCCAAGAACTAGGGTTAGCCACGGGCAATAGGTCGTACCCTCCATGGGCACGCCCGTGCCTTATGAATCTCAGCAACATTCCACTGACTGTTCTTGCTGGTTTTGACCAAAAACAATACCCAACACAAAACAAGTGTTTCCAACACTTGTTTACAATTCTATTACTACTATAAACACTAAACCAACAACAACAACCACCACTTGTTTGATCCTCCTATGATCAAACTCGTGAATATGATCCATATGACCCATTAAAACTTGAATTTCTATAAAGTCAATCATACCTTGTGCTACAAGGATTGTTATGGTGATAATATGAAGCTTGAAATATGTTGTTCTTGATCAAATTCAATAAAGGAAATTGGCAGCCCTTAGCTTATGCACATGTAGAGATGTGTTTATGTGCTTATGCGTTTAAAAGAGAACACATATATATCTACAACTATTAAACAAACACAAATCAGCCCCTTGACTATATAATCTTTTATTTTTTGGCGTTTTAACCCCTCTAGTTACATAAACACCTCTAATCTCATACATGCAACTCATATAATATTTTTTAACATTTATTTAGGGATTTTGAACCTTGGGGGGTTACATTAACCTATTTATCAGTTTTATCACTAAACAATTGTTTCCTGTTAGTTGGAAGTAGTTAAAGATTGAGTTAGCAATAACAGCACTCAACTAAGTATTTAACACTTAACTAAACATTCATCATTAGGCTCAAAAAAATATAGAATCATATGAGTACTTAGCTTAGCTTTCATAACCCCACAAGGGGGCACAGCCTCTTAAACCTTGTTGTTTTTGGTATATAACTTCAGCTAAGACTTGAGCGAGTGTGCACTCCACACTACCTAATCCATTTTTCAAGTTTAGCTAAATCTTTTCTATTACCATAAATAACTAACATAAACTAAGTGTCTTATTAGAGCGATGCGAGTGGTTGCCCAGCACGCCGAAGAGGACAAATGGGACCTCATGGAAACACCATGTACTCCACCACCAACGGAAGGAAGTTGTGGTGTAACACCCCCAAAATGAGTATGGTAGTAGGCCTAAGCCATTAGAACCTAAATAGATAATTTTTATGATTTATGAAAATTCTAATAAAAAAAGTTTAGTTGGTTCCCAATGTTTAAAACTTAAGTAAGTAAAAGTCATGATGGTGACTAATGTTTTTGTATTACTCAATGGTTTAAATTAAGGGTTTTAAATAATGCCCCGTTCGGATATCAAAGTGGTTTAAGGTTAAGACGTAAGTCGAATGAGTGAGTGGTGTACCTGCTAAAAGAAAGTGCACCGACTTAAAAGTCGGTTACCTTAATACACATGCCACACACACTTCTTTCAAAGTCCAGGAGCAAGTATGGAGTTGTACCTTGTTCAAATTAGGAATCAAAGACCAAATCAAGTGGTGATTGATTAAATTTAATTCAAGTTTGTTCTTCTTTCTCTTAGTGTGTTTGTAGGTATCTATTTGGAAGTGTAAAGAACACCCAATTGATGTATATGTAGGTGTTTACTATTGGATTGTAATCTATTAGGGTGTATAAACTAAAAATGATCAAAGTGTGACCATTACTATGTTATGTATGGGTCAAGAGAGTTAATTGAGTGTTGATTATGAATTCCGGTGTTTTATGTGTTAGTTTGGTGTTGAAAAGTGGCTAAATGGTCCCAAAATACCATATTAGAAAGTGTGAGAAAACACTTATAATCAATATTGAAAGTTTTAGATTTGATTTGATGAAGAAAAATAGGTTGTTTTCATAGAATGGACTTGTTGTTCGTGATAAACATGGACATGTTCCGAATAGGAAGGCTGTGTTGAAGAACAAGGTCATGCCACAATAGTGTTGAAACCTGACGAACATGGCCATGTTGGAATGTGACAACCATGTTAAATTCAATGACACAATCGTGTTGAAAAGGAAAACGGGCGTGTGGAGTCCTTATCAGACAGAGTGTGGAACATGACCCTGTGAGGTATGTTAGGAGGTCGTGTGGCCCTTTATCACTCTAATTTTAGTGTTTAGTGTCCCAAGTGCTATGTATTAATAATTAGTGTTATTCTAGGGTTTTTGGAATCTAGCAAAGCACAAGGAATTGTCATTTAGCAAATACCAATGTTTGTTGAAATGGTTTTGGGTTTGAAGAAGGAGAGTTATTCAGCGACAATAATTTAGATCAAAACAAAGGAATCAAGAACATTGGGTACTTGAACATATCAAGTATGTTGACGGAAAGAGATGATTTAGAGACAGTTTGATCGATAAAGGGTGTTTTAGGTCTATGTTTCTTGCGAATTTGAATAACCTTAATCAAAATACAACTTCCATCCACCTATTATAGTTGTCAACTCAGCTATGGTATTGGTTTTTTTTAGATTTAAAAGGAGCAGGAGGTTTCGAATAATATCCATGGGAGTAGCAATGTGCAGATGATGTATAATTTGTTATTGGACTACTGGAGTAAGACTCTTGAGGAAGCCTAGCTGACTTGGCCTGGAAGTTTGTCCGGAATTAGACGTTAAACGTCGTACTAGATAAATTCTTTGCGGGTTATGTCATATAAATCATTTTAAGTATGTTCGTTGTGACTCAAAACATGAAAACATTTTGGTTTTTGTAGTTCCATTGGTGATCTACTTACACCATAAATCGATGATTTGGGAGTATCAAAGAAGGAAAATCAAGTCTATGATTTGTAATGTTCGAGTTCACTTATCTTATATTTAACAACATCCTATATAGTGTTTAACCTTTATAGGTCGATGTGACATTAAGATTATCAACCACAAGTATAAACATAAACATATGGATGTATGCAACCCTCGTCACTAGGAACAAAACATAACCTTTTTGTGTTAGGATCAAGGCACTTACCAATAGGTCAAAAGGAATTTTTAGTGGTCAACGCGCTACCTCTTTCTTATATATTGAGTAGCTTAGCTGCACATGGGTTCAATTTTTACATAGTATTTACAGGTATGTTGATAATCCAAAATCCAACAATCCCCCTCGTCACTAGGAACAAAACATAACCTTTTGGTTCTTGTCGACATGAATCACATAAATTTTCTGTGACAACCTGTTTTTTTATTGTTTTAAACATATAGTTTGTTGTATTCATTGTTTCTCCTCCTCAGATGGACTCTCTGTTCTCATTTCTTTACTACATTATTCGTATAAAATTTTATTTGCATGTTGGGAAGTGTGGCCAAGTTGTAAACATAATATGACACTTAATTTATAGTGACAACTTAGAGATAAAGGTCTAAAGACAAGCTTCCATCTCTCCTTTCTAAAACTGTTGAAACTATCAAATCATTTTTTGTAACACCGTATTTTCAACCCAAAAACTTTCATTTTAAATACACCGCGGAAGCGATCACAAATACCAAAAGTATTTACAACTGTAACCATACAACAGTTTTCAAAGCCAACCATAGTTTAAAATATCCGTATTACAAAAACTACGGCTCGTCACAAATATAATATCAGAGGCCCAGGCAATTACTTCCCAAGCTAACCACTCTCAGCCGAGCCGCTGACTTACCAAAAGCTGTAAAAAGAGTGAGAGGTGGGGGATTAGCACAGAGCTAAGTGAATGGAGTAAACCACAACAGATACATCAGCCACAACCGCATGATATCAACAACTACAACAACAATTAACAGATAATCGTGTCCCGGGAAGACCGGCGGTTCTGCAGGAACCTACAACCAATGCCGGCCAAAGCAAAGGTTTACCGATA
>JAUEJL010004852.1:0-10295 GCA_032274825.1 Drosophyllum lusitanicum | reverse complement strand
CAGTGTGTCTTTAATTTTTAAAAGCTAAAGTTTGTATTCAACCCCCCCTTCTACAAACATTTGTTGTTGCGTACTCATCCTGGGACTAACAGTTTTTATTAATGATATCTTGGTTTATTCCAAGACTGAGAAGGAGCATGAAATCCATATTCGGGAAGTTCTTGAGGTCCTTCGGCGTGAAAAGCTTTATGCAAAATTTTCCAAATGTGAACTCTGGCTTTGAGAAGTCCAATTTCTTGGCCATGTCATTTGTGGTGAAGGTGTTAAAGTTGATCCTTCCAAGATTGAAGTGGTTATGAAGTGGGAATCTCCTAAATCCCCTTCTGAAATCAAGAGTTTTCTTGGTCTTACAGGTTACTACCGTCGTTTCATTCGTGATTTCTCAAAGATAGCGGCACCGTTAACCAAGTTAACCCGTAAAAATGTCTCATATTCTTGGACTGATTTTTAAGAAATTGCGTTCCAGTCACTTCAGAGATTATTGTGCCAGGCTCCAGTTCTTTCTCTTCCTGAAGGATCATAGGATTTTGTGGTCTATAGCGATGCTTCTAGATCCGGTTTGGTTGTATTCTTATGCAGAAAGACAAAGTTATCGCCTATGCTTCTAGGCAGCTGACGTCCATAAAGCAAATTACCTAACTCATGAATTAGAGATGATTGTGGTAATCTTTGCTTTAAAACTCTGGCGCCATTATCTTTATGGTACTCGTTGTGTGATCTTTACCGATCATAAAAGCCTCCAGCATATTTTCGATCAGAAAGATTTAAACATGCGGCAACGCCGTTCGCTTGAATTGATCAAAGATTATGATTGTGAGATTCGATATCACCCGGGTAAGGCTAATGTTGTCGCCGATGCTCTAAATCGGATGACCCGAGTAGACACATTGTATTACCAATATTTCATATTTAAGGTGATTTCGGAATTGGTGGAACAAATAAGAATTTTTTTCAAAAGTAATATGGTTAACAAAACAATTAACAAAAGTAAGTGGTTTTTTTTATTACAAAAGTGATATAACCTACCCCTCAAAGGCCGGTTTTTAGGCAAGGTCCAATCAAACACAGTGAGTCATGTGGGTAGCATTCAAGGCAGCAGTCCAACGTAGTGAGTCATGTGGGTAGCATTCAAGGCAGCAGTGAGTCATCTGACATAAATGATAAAATCGGCTCTTGAGAGGCCGGTTTTACATATCCAAACAATTATCTAGCCATGCAAACAGTAAAGCAATTCACTAGAGAACAGTAAATGTTATTTGTTCCATGCATTCATAGTCGAACTTGCATCCACCTCCACACAAAGCCAATCAATATTATCTCTTGCATGCATTCATTATTACACTGGCATATTCACGAGACAACCACCCCACCAACCAATTAAACTTTTCTCCCTCATGCAATTATACACAAGAGGTCCATCATAGTTCTATATAAGTTGGTTCTTCTTGCTTAAAAAATTACATACAAAGGCAGGAACAAATATCAAGCAAGAAAGTTTGAAGCAACAGGAAAGAACAGCAAAGAAGCAAGCAATAATATCAACTTTAATAATAAATAGGTAATTTTTTCATTCCAGTCTTTTAGTTATTGTTTGTTAAAAAATAAAATTGGTTCTAACAACGGTAATTGTTGTTTTTTTTCTGTATGCCAGACAACAATGGCGAGTACTAGAATTACGCCGGGTCCGACTGAAAAAGACCTATTGTGGTTGGGGAAAGATCACAGAGCGTATAAGTTGTTTAAATGTGGGTTAGATGAAGAACCTTTGGATGTCAGAAGATCTGACTAGAAATTATGGAAAAGTATCAAGAGGCATCAAATCCCGACGAAGGTGATGCAGTAAATTCGGGACGCTGGATTTGGAGGTGTGTTTGACGAGATGGACGCCCGTGATCCAAATGAGCCCATTGTAAGAAGGTGCGGATTATGCAAGCAAACTGGTCATAACAAACCACATGCCCAAACACTCATTCTTAATTTTTTTGAATTAGTCGTTTTATGTATATTTTAAATTTTAAAACTATGTTGTAAGGTCATTTATCAAGTTATTTATGAATGATAGTTATGAAGTTTTTTTATTCAACCAACCGAGAAATTGATCGTGCGTTTGCTTATATCTTGTCTCGACTCAACCTTCAGTGTGATGGCAAGATTCAGACAATGCATAAATCTTTTCAAAAACCTACTATTATTTATATCTTATTTTTTTCCTTATCTATGTTTTATTTTTTTGTTTTTGTCTAAGATTTAATTTTATATTCTAATATATGTTTTAATTTTATGTTCTTATGTATTTTGATATATTATGTCTTATGATATGCATATTATTTTATACACTATTATAAGAAAATTAACTGACATTTAATAAAATATAATACGTATTACATAATACATAGAATCAGAAGGGTTGAAGAGAGTTTTGAAATTTTTGGGTTTATACGAGTTTTAAAAAAAACTAATACAAAAGGGGTTTATATAATACGAAAACAATTAGGGTTTTAGGGGGTAAAATCGGCACCTCAAATACAGGTTTTATCTTTTCCATTCAGTGCAATCCTATCTCCAATTTTGTGCCACTCATTTGCATTTCTTGATAAAAACGGCACTTAAAATCCCGACTTTATTCGAATTTTTGATTAAAACCGGCCTTTGAGAGGCCGGTTATAGTAGTTTTGTCATTACTAATAAATCCCACTTACTTTTGTTAATTTTTTTGTTAACTATATTACTTTTGAAAAAAATTCGTAACGGGCTGCGTTCTTGAGTTGAAAATTAAGAGGAAAAAAAAGAAAAATAATCATTTCCTTTCAAATCATCGTTATTTTGGAAGAAAATAACTGAATGAGTAATAAACCTAAACTTTCTTTTTAAGTCTTCTTCATTTTCTTTCATACTTTTTTTTTAAATAAAACTCGAGAATATCTCTTTTTTTATATCTTTTAAACCATTTTTTTCTTAAATGTTCTTTTTTTTCTTCACTAAAGTCAATTTTAATGCTGCTTAATTAATTTATTTATTTTTAAAAATCTTAAATGCTGTTTAGCTGCTTATTATATTGAGGAAAATGGGGTTGTCCCGTAAGATATGCTTTAAATTATGACAATTTTTTACATAACATGGACCCAACCTTGAAAAACTGACACGAACACAAAGATCTGATAATGACCTGAATGACACGATAAAGGTAAAATCGTAAACGTTTTAAAAATGAAATTTGGGTGACATCTACATTGAAACTTAAAACCTTATTAGCTTATTGACTTCTTTCCCTCTCATTCTCATTTCTCAAAGTGAATAATGTCGTCGTTGCTCGACCAGGTCTCTCTCTTGTCACTTATCTGTTGGTCTTGAGTCTTGTCGTCGCCGTCTTCGTTACTATCTCACATAGATTGCTCAACCACATGAACAATTATATAGTGATTTATTGGGGTTGTTACAACTATAAGTAGAACTTACATTTTTCATTGCCTTTTTTTATTAAGTACGTATTTGAAGACCGAAAATCTCTTACAACATTTTTGGCTGAAAAACGAGTCAACACAAAACACGGCACAAGAAAAGATGACCCAACACAAAAATAAATGGGTGAAAAACGGGTCGACACGAGATTGACACAAACCACGAACACGATAGACAAGAATTACCACCCAACCTCAGATTATAGTTTCTTACGCATACTAGCTTCCCTAACTTCCATATATTATGCAATTGTTCTTAACTAGTTATAATGAGCCCGTGCTTCGCGCTGGGTTATAAAGTGCGGTAGATTTTATCATAAGAATCAAGATGGCACATGAAACATAAGTTTGTACCTATGTAGTAGTACAAAAGTATTGGATGACAGAGTTGATGCATTGTGTTGAATGTTGATAAGAGTGTTTAGCTATATGCTTACAATCAAAAAGAGGTAAAGTGTAGTTATGACGGATTTCATGCATTGTGTCGAGTGTTTCGGTATATGCTTACAATAAAAAAAAGAGGTACATATATGTTGCAACGTACCGTTGTCTAATATAGCTGGGTCGTAGCATCTAAACATGCGTCGTTTTGCATGTGACAAAAAAAAAGCTAAGTTCCATGCGAAGTGGCATGACGGCATCACTTGAAACGTAAGGCTGTACATATGACTACATGCTTTGTGTGGAGCGTATACATAATAGACGCTTATAATCAAAAAGACGTACGGGTTGTTGATCTTTACGTGGTTGTTAGTATTTGAACATAGTTGGTTTGTAAGAGTCCCTGAAAAGTGAGTTCCCTGCAAAATGAAAATATGTGTTATTGATGTTGCATATGTAGTCTTACCTACGTGTCACCTTTTCTTCTAAAGCTGGAAAATCGATTCCCTTTTCTTCATTTATGCTATTTCAACTTCAATTGCATATGAGTAATTAACAAAATGCAAGTTATTGACAGTGGAGTCCCAAACATTCACACATACAATTTGATTATTAAAAGTTCATGACCCAAAACAATTGTTATGTACATTGGGAGTCCGCAAATCGGCATACATTTAATTACCTATGTATGTGTATAAAAGCAGATGCCTGGTAGTATCCAAACAATTTAAAATGGGTTCAACCTAGCTAAGGCTTTTTGATAATTTAATCAACCTCTATTTTATTATCTCCTACCTCAGATGTGTAAACCACTATTACAACAGATTACTTTTATTTGTAGTGAAAGAACATATACAGGGGTTATTTCAGGCATATGTTTGTCCCAAAGTTTATAAGCTCTAATTTGTCTACGACTTGTGCCAGAAGAAATAGATTATGTTTAACATGACATCGAAATGTTGGTAGGCAATGTGAGAGAATGAAACTGCGTAACTAAGCCACAGAAACTATGAACAGACGGAAGTACATATCGTAAACATTTCATCAAATACTTAACATGCATTCCGTAAAAAGGTAGAAAGAGGGGAGTGAGGAGTTATAAAAGGGGTTTTTAAATTCCATTGAATTGATATGTGGTCTACTATTTATCTACCTAAAAAATGCGATCCCTTGGATCTTCTAGTGCATAAATGTCTACTATTTATTTCTTGCACAGGCTAAAATCAGACATACATAAAGCTTCTACTCATTTAAGGGCAACCCCCACACCCCTAAACCAAAGAAATTTAGCATCTGGTTGTGCAATCTGCGTTAATGCTTTTGATTTTTTTGTTCAGACAAATCCCAGCGAAAATATAAGTAGGAAATGCAAGAAAGTATGGTAGGGATCCGATTCGAGATGGATGGTCTCCAAAAGCAAATTAAATAGATAACAAGTTGGAGCACATTTTCTGAATATCACGATGCAGCAAATACAAAGACTTAAATAGAAAAAATGAGACTCAACTACTTCCCATATTCTAGGAGAACATGGCCACTACTGCTATTATTCTTATGACCAAATTACGTGGAATGCATGCCAAAGAAAAAGGAGATAATGGAATATTCCTAACAACTACTAAGACTTGGTAAAACTCAAAAGGAGATGTTAACTTCAATCCTGGAATCTCAGTGGAGGCCTAGTCACCCTTTTGGGCCTTGAGTTGGACTGTAATTCTGATTGGGCCGGCCTTTCTTCGTATTGGACTTGAATTGGATTACAAGTTTGGGCAGATTCTGCATCAAAGTACCTGTGCTGAAGTACAAGTGTAGAAATCTTCTGATGGCCAGCGTAAGAATGAATACACAGGGTAAGGAAAGGGAAGCAAGAGTGCGTCTGGTTAAGTTATAAAATACAAATGTTACCGGATTTTTGCAGAGAGAAGTGAAAGTAAAAGAAAACAGGAAGAATAAAAAGAAGCAGTTAAATGTGGGTAGAAAATAGGCGTACGTGGAAAGATAAATGGACAGGTGTCAGATGTGAAAAAAAAAGTAGAGGAGCGTAAAGTGGAAGAAGAGAAAAAGAAGAATAAAACAGAGGAGAATGAGATTCGAACATTATACGGGCAGGTTAACATGTGATTGAACTACCGCTGAACTGTATAGAAGAATGTGTCACCGCATAGACGTAAAAGTATTTATTATTAACTTATTTTCTTCCTGGAAATTGTATGGTTATATAATTTCTTATCCATCGACTTTAGGAAGTAGTGGCCGCAGCACACTAAGTAATTAGGGTCCTGTACTTGTATCAAGCCGACTGTCACCCTTGCCCGTCATCACCACCACGTTTTCATCTACCCCTGCCCGTCACTGCAGTAGCCAGTATCATTCACCACCTCCAGCAGTTAATGCCACCCACACCATTGCCACCACCAATTTCTTGACTGTGGAGCATGTAGCAACGGTGACAACTGTTGGAGGTGTAGGTGCAGTCCATGGTGGATGTAGAGTCAATGATGGTGGTTGCGGAGTGTTAGTTATACACTTGAAATAAAGAGTTCTAAAGACCATACGTAGTTTATGGAGTGCAAATAAGTGAGAAACAAACTGAATTCTGAGCTAAAAACCTTGAATTTTTTAAACAGTAAAACATTGTAATAAAACATCGATCATTATTAGATTTTAATTTGTGAAACGGATGTTTCCTTTTGTAAACTTAAGCCAAATGTTTTTTTTAATCAAGGGTCAAGATTAGTTCTCGCGGTTCTCACAATAAGAATGGTTCTCAAAAGAACTCTCCCCGCTCAAGATATACAGGTTGAGCCAATGTAGTACCTGGATTTAAACCAAATAGTTTTCTCAAGGATTTGGGTAATCACCTTGTGTGTGCTGACTCCTGTTGCATGGGTACTCCAAGTTGATGAGAGTGTCCAAATGTAAGGATCAGTAATCAACTAATCACATATATGTCATTGTCTCTGTTTAATTGCAGAAAATGGAAGAAGGGGAAAATAGGATTTATGTAGCTCACTGAATACACATATCAACATGTGCTCTTAAAATTCTCACTCTGTACAGTGTACATAGCACGAACTGAATCTGCATATTCATTACTGGTTTCCTCTCAAATCAGTCTGTTGAATAAAACTAAGTTCAAATTTCAATAAGAACTAAAGTGGCCCTCTATGATACAAATTTAGGAACTACTGTAAATTCATGACTGGGTGGAGATTAATATGAACTAAAATTATTCAGATAGCATATATATATGTTGAAACATCTGAAATATGTTTGATGCATGTAGATGGCAGTTGTAGCTTTTCTAACATTCTAATCAGCTAATATCTTTCAAGATGCATACAAGATTCAAGTGTGTGATATTTCAGGTGTTGTTTCAACATGGAAATGTTATTCGGAAGATAATCTATACATGTAGACAAAAAAATATACCTTCCTTGAACAATCTAATTGGCTAAAGTTGTTCAATATTGTTGTTAGGCATTTCAAGTGCAACATGATTATAAAGCTTCAAATGTTTTGGTGTACCAATAAGGGTGGCCTTCCCAATTTAGACACTGCAAAGCATATGGAAAGAATTGGCTAACTTCATCAAATATGCAATTGCTATAAATACAATCAACTTAATTTTAGGAATACATATGAAGCACTCTTAGTTTATGCATGCTTCTAAAACCTTCCATACACATCTCAAGACTAAATCCCACATAACCACACCACACTTATATACCTTGGTGTTTGGCTACCCTCTATTCCAAAAGCAGTAACCATGAAAATCATAACACAACAAATGTAAATGTGTTGGAAGTGTCCACCTTACAAATAAACTTGATACTTATCGATTCATTAGCCAACACGTCTTCAACATCCTCTTTGATCCCCTCTATGTTTCTTAGGCTCATGGTGGTGCTCCCCACAAACGATATTCTTTCCCATATCTTTAATATGGTCATGCATGTCTAACTTCCTCAAAAAATCTTAAACCAATTCTAGCATGAAATTTTAGCTATCGAGTATTCTAAGTGTGTTGAACATAAGCTGATAAGCCACCCTTTAGTAAGCATGCAAATTCTAGGAAATATTCAACATGAAATTTTATGCTTACTAGTAAGCATAAAATATTCAACATAAAATTTTGTGTTGAACATAAGCCACCCTTTAGTAAGCTAGATGTTGATATATTATTAGTGACTCATTCCATTAGTAAGCATCCGCCATATGCCACCCCTTTAGTAAGCATGCAACATCTAGGAATATTTCCTTGTGATTATCCTCTACCTCTACCCAATATAACTTAGCTCCATTGGGTTTCGTTCAAAGGAGTTGTTCTCAATCTTTCTAGTGCATCATTCCATTCACACTCGTTTTTACGCCAAAGAAATGAGCCCAAAACTCTAATTTCGATGGAAGACCGGCAGTATAATGTAGAACTTATCTTGATAGCTCTTCATACCCTTGAATGGAAATCACACTTCCAAATGCACACCTGTTGAAAATCCAAATTGTTTCTTCATTTGATGGCATATTTATATCAAGACTCAAGTTCAATGATTATGCTACCAACACTTGTTCATCTCTTGTTGTAATGATAATTCTACTTCCTGGTTTAAACCAACTAGGCTCACCGACTAACGTTTCGAGCTGGTCTATATGATCCACATGATCTAAAACAACAAGAATCTTTTTACCACGCAACCTCATTTTCATCATCTTCTTCACAACATGAACACTATTTATAGCAATGCTATGATCAATGAATGCATGAGAAAGAAATTGTTTTTGCAATGACTTCAAACCATACAAAGAGACGTTTGAAACCTTCTCTCACATTCTCAACAAAGCTTTCAATCAGCTGGCTAAAGTTGTCTTCCCACCACCTCCAATCCCCTTGATCTCAATCATGCGAACATCATCAAAACCTCTCTCCATTTCCCAAGCTCTTCTTGCTTGTGTTTAGTAAGGGCTTTTCTAACTTCTCCACTTTGTTTGCGGACTTCGGAGTGATCCACATCATAGAACACCGGATAAGCAATCTACTCAATTGTCTTGTTGCACTCCATAATCCTCAGAAGCTCATTTAGGCACAATGATGAAGATGCATAGTTTCTAATCATCATTGAAAGTGTGAATACCTTGATGCTGATAAGCATAAAGTTGATCACCGAAGTTGTTACGGTTTTCTTCATGTTTAAAGCTCAAAAACACGTCATATTGATCGCTCTTCTGAATGGACGAAGTCGAAGCAGAATTCATTGAAGGTATGATATACAGATCTCTATTAAATCCAAATCTTTGTCGTGGGTAATTTTACTGAAATGATTAAAAGGAAACGAGTGATCAGATGAATCAATTCATCTAAAAGACTAACCCGTGAAGTGTGAACCAAACACCTGGCATAAAGAAACAACTAGTGATATCAATACAGTTCAGTGTTTATCAATCACAGAAATGTAGTACAGAAATAAATGGTTTGAATACCTCTACAGGATCATAATTAAGTATAATAATGTGAGAATAATTAAATCCAAATTATTCAGCAATTGCTAACAAAATCTAAATTAACTGAAAAGTGAAATCAAACACGCAGAATTGATTATAAGCAAATGAACTTTTTCTTTTGTGGGGTTGTTTTTTATCCCAAAGTCAATCGATTTTGCATAAACTGATCTGGAATTTAACAAATCTTAAGCTTGAGCTAGACATGCAAGACAAAACACAAGTTTATCTACTGATTTTAATGGTTAATCGCGCATAAATTAGCCCAATTTTAGGGTTTTGAAATTCTTCAGTGGTCGCGATTAACCAATCGCACGCACTTTGCCAGCTAACAAGGATAAAAACAGCCAAATTAATGAACAAAGAATACCTTACCTTCGATTTGATCGAACCAGAACCAAAGCCAAAACTTGGGTCCGCAATGGTGCTGGAATAAATGAGGTTTGAAGGTCCTGTGGTAAGATGTGTATCTATCTTCTAATATACACCCTTCAGCTTCTTCATTTTAATTTATTTTAACCCAAAAAAGAATCATTATAAAAACTCAGAAAGAGGCTTTTAAAATTAGGAAAATAACATGCATTAACATTAGGTAATGTTGATTTTTCAGTAGATGTCAACTCCTTTACGTTGATAAAATGATTACTTTTTGTTTTTTCATTGGCAAAAGCCCAGGACTATAAAGTGTAGGGGTGTTCAAAATACGGTTATAAACCGTTTTAACCGTAAACTGAACCATTCCATAATCGTAAAGGCTGGAATCGTTTTCAAATTCAATTTTTTGTTCGGTTTAAAAACCAAAACCGATTACCATAATCGGACTTCTGTTCGGTTACGGTTTTCGAAATTTCCAAACCGATTTAATCATTTTAGTATTTTTTAAAAGGGTCAATAATGGTTTAACCATCAAAGTTTTACTTCAGTTTCGGTTTAATCATCAAAGTTTTTTTTCAAACAGTT
>JAUEJL010004841.1:0-10296 GCA_032274825.1 Drosophyllum lusitanicum | reverse complement strand
GAGGGTAAGGAGAGAGAATTAGTGGACTACACATGTCATCTTGTGCTAAGTAGGAGGATGAAGTAGGAGGATATATCATTTTTCTATATATATTTACCTAACCGTGAATTCATCCAGGTGAACCGTCGTTAATGAGTGAGACTTGATTTTCCCAACATACCCCTCATTAATACATCATTAATGAGCCTTAAAATCATTAGCAATTGATTTATTTTAACCGAGAGTCAAGATTAATTCTCGTAATTTTTATACGAAAAACAATTCTTGTTTTAACCCTCCCCTATAAGTATCTCTTGTTACCTCGTAGATATCATCTGATATAAGCGCAAGCCGGTGAGCAAACTCAAATCTTGAATTAAAATCAATGAATTTATCAGTGAGAGGGCTAATAATTAGGTATCCCTGTATAATGGAAACAATTAATATAAGGTTAATAATTGGATCTATCAAATATTAGTAATATTATATTACTAAAGTTTGTCAACATAGAATTGACCACCTAAGACTTTAATTAAGACGGTGTTTGAGTTTGCGTTTTGAAATTGATTTCAACTTTCGTAAAACGTTATTATGAAAATTAACTCTATTTTTAAACGTGAAGCAATCCCAAACACCCTGTAAATTAGCCATACATGAAGAAATAATGAGCTTACAACCAAAGTTATTACAAGTAGATGTTTACTTGAATATTTAGTTGTGGTTGATCTCCACGTTCATTGCCTGCAAATGAGAAATATAATAAAAATAAAAACAATAATAATAATAAAAGGCCCTAGTGAATATTTAGAAGTTAATTGTTTCATAAAATAATAACCAAGTTTGAAAACTGTTCCACGAAGGTCACTCATTGGTTATTTCACAATGTGAAATAAAGAGGGGAGTGACCTTGCTTAAGGACGAGTTCCCTATTGCTTTCATGGCTCTATTGTCTTGGCATAATAAAAGGCTTTAGGCCCAATATTCTAGTTACGCCCGTTTAGCTATTACTATTTGTTATGGTTTCCTAGTTATACCTTTTTTTCTGTATTTTTCAATTTTTCTTTTCGATTCAATAGTATTCTGCATATTTTGTCTCTGGTTTCAGCACACTGAAGCTAGTTGTAAATATACATTCAATTCACATAAGATGTATCAAACCTTTTCTTTTGTTACAGATCGAAATATATAAAGCCACGGTATAAGATCCCGTTTGTTTCGAAGAATTCGAAGGAATGAAATGGAATTGAAATCAAATTTCGTGCTGTATTGCGTTTGGTAAACTTGCTTTTGAATGGATTCTCATTCATTGGAATGCTTACGTTCCCTCAAGTAATGAAAGTCCATTCCATAGGTAGGCTGGATGGAATTTAAATCAATTCAATTCCGTCGAATTCTACTAAACAAACGAGACCTAAATGATTTCTAGTAGTCATATTTAGAAGTAGTTCTTACCCTTGTATGCCTCTAAAGCGACAACCGGTACCAGAATGCCCATGTATGAAATCCCAGATATATATAATTCATGATTGCGAAACTTTGGGTTCTCTAACAGCCACTGTAGTTACACATATGCATCACATATAACACCAAAAAAGAAACATTTTTACTGAATTCCTTTAGTAAAAACAGTTACAATTATTTTGGTATTAAGTCCAAGTGAAGCTGAAAAATTAGAAAACCAAAGGGCGGCGGTATCTGTTGTGGGTCCAACTCCCGTTATGGATAATGGAGTAGATTTAGGAGTAGGTTTAATTAGTGAGTGTGTGTGTTTGCCGTTCAAAAAAAAAATATGAATTTATATGTCATTTCAAAAGGAAGATAATAAAGGAAAGGAGTTAATATAAGTAAAAGAATTCATCTAACCTTTTTTAAAAATTCATGACTTTGTAAAGCTAAAACAGAATCACTGCTTGAGGTTCCTTCCCATGTTTTGGCATATGAGAACCCCACACCAGCTGGTTGATCAATGAATATTACATTAGCCACCTACAGATTTTCAGAATTATGTATCATTACACCAAAAATAATGCGAACAATCTCAGGATGATCTAGTGGTAAGCGGTTTAAAAAGTCTTAAAAGAGACCACAATTCGATCCTTTATATATATACGCATCTTGGATGACCAAACAAGTATAAAAAATAGTCATAGAAACAGTTTGACCGCATACAACAGATCAGTTATAACTCGACTCCCTCGGAAATCAGAAATCCCTTTTGAGTTTGAAAAATAAACAGTATAACATCTGTGGAAATGCTTTATGTAACAAAATAATAATAATTAATTAATTAATTAATAACCCATTTTAATTATATGAATGCAAGGCAAGAATATGAACCTTAGTTAACGAATATGGATTTAACTCCAATGTAACATTACTCTTTGAACTGTCGGCATTGATACTTAGTGGACCTGCAGAAGACGATTTATTATAGCAGGAAATAGTAGATATAATTATAGTATGGTTTAGTGTATAATAGCCCGGCTTGATTATATATACATGTATATAACCGGGTTGGTTCATCGTATACTAAACCAAAATATAATCTTTTCTATTAATATAGAAGAATGTTAAATATAATTCATACTTAATTCATAGTCTTAAAGGACTAATTTTAGTCTTTGCATCAATGACATCAATGGTCAGATTGCATTTTAAAATTTTGGGCGGAGTGACATTTTCATGATTCACATGTGATGCTTTTACAAATCATATGTGATTGAATATTAAAATTTTATGACTATGTTTTTTACATGAAATTTATTGAACACGACTCATTATTATTTTATTATTATTAATAAAAGACTAACGTTAATCAATTTGATTAAATGATCTTAATCATTGATTTAGTCAAAATTAACAATATTTTTAATTTGAGCAATCATAGCCATTCATTGAGTCAAAATCAAAATCAATTTTGGCTTTAAAGCTTAGTAGATGCGAGTTTTAAATTTTAAATTATCAAAGCTTGATCTGTTTTTTCATAGACTGGCCCACTTAAACAACGATAATCAATTAAATTCGATTATTATGAAAGTTTATTTAATTTCTATCTTTTTCAGTTTTAAGATATATTCGTATAGATTATTTCACTACTGAAAAATATGACTCTTAATTATTTATATCTTTTTTATTGACACTTAATTTTTATTATTTTCTAACCAATCAATATATTATACAAAAATCTAATTTAGTTATATCTAATAGGGTAGTCCATTGTTAATATTAACTTGTGAGTAAAGTCCGACTATTAATTAACATAGTTATAGATATAATAATTTAATGATGGAAAACAATTACTAATTTATAACCATAGCGTCTTGTGACGTTATAAAAATTATTTTATAAAAAAATCTTTTTAATGTATTTATTTGATCAAATTTTGTCGCACAACAAAACTAACAAGTCATTTTTTATGAATTCATTTGTACTAGATAATTAATTCTATAATTAAAAAATTAATTTTTAATAATGTCACATCACCCTCTTGGCTCTTGACTTTGTTTTAATAATTTGTGTCTTTCTTTATGAGTGAGAAAACTTTTTAATTGTACTTTTTTTAAATTTGATGAAAGTATGGTATATTCTTTACTAATTTTAGAAAACTTCATTCCTTTCTGGAGTAAGAAAATTCATAGATACTTTTTTTTAATTTGATGAAAGTGTGTCATCTTCTTTATTTTTTTTGTAATTTAGCCTACAACAAAAACTCTTAAAGATGTATTTCATGAAGGCAACAATATGCTATATATCAATAATTTGTAAAGTGTGTTTAATGGTTATTTGGTTCTTTCTTTTTATGTTTTAAAAGCTAAATTTGAAGTGTGAATTCTCTAAAGAAACCCAGGTTATGAATGATGCATACAATCATATAGAGGAAGTTTAAGTTTTATCGTATATAAGTTTGTGAGGTTTTAACTCAAAACCAATTAATTATAAGTGGAGTAACCTAAAATCTTTATTAAGCATGTTACAAAGGCACACTCGTCCTATGTAGGACAATACTCAGCACGCTTTCTCACGTGTGACGTTCTTTGCATCTAACACGTGGATACTTATGGCTTACGTAGAGTGTATGTGTGGCCGTTTGGCCAACATTAAGGTGAACCAGGCTTTGATACTACGTAAATTTATATGGTTATAACTCAAAATCAATTGATTATAAGTAAAGTAAGACAAAACTCTTATTAAACACGTTACACATGTTTGATGTGGGACAGTACCCAACTGCACATGTATCCTGATTATCTAATATTTAAAAAATCAAATATAGAATGCTATCTTCAAACTTCAAGAAAATGGTGAATAGTCCTCTAAATCATATAATAAAATGAGGTTTTAGGGTTCACAGAAAAATCATATAAAGTACATTCCAAAATAAGATAACCAAGTACAATAGATGTAAAAAGATTAATCCAACATCATAGATGTTCAATAGATGTGAGACCTTACATCCACCCATCCACCCACTCATGACCCACCCACCCACCCTCACACACATACACACAGAGTACAAACATCATGCTTATATGATTAAGAAATAGATGAAAATTACCAATTTGTTCAAGTAAAGAAAAAAGTCCAGAAGTGCCTGGACCACCAGCAAAGTAAAGAAGCAAAGGGTCCTTCAAAGGGTCTCTTTGGGACTCAACAAAGTAGTAGAAAAACTGAATTTCATTCTCTGCTCCAACTCCGACATATCTAATTTTCACAGCATAAAAACAGAAAAAATAATCAACAAAAAACAAGTTTTCATTCATCATTACATACATACAAACATACATATATATATATACATATATGTATGTATGTATGTATGTATATATAAAACAAAAATCAAAGACATATATACGTACCCAGTTTGGAGAGTGAAAGGGAGATCGCCATGGAAACCAGGAAGGTTCTTGACGATTGATTTAGAGTGTGAGAAGGATACAAGATGCAGAAAGAGTAGAAACAGTAGAGATGTAATGTAAGTGGCCTCCATGATTGATAGCAGCTACCCACTCTCAAGTTCTTAACACTTTATATGATTATTTATATTTTTTTAATAGTTAATAGTATAATATTACAAGTTGTATAATTTTCTTTAAATTTGTGGGGGAGACTGGTGACTGGTGAGTTATTTCTTTCCCACATGTTTACTTCATGAAGAGTTGAAGACTCCCTTTTGGGTAAGATTAGGTGAGGCTCATTTTACTTTTTTGAAAAATTATATAAAATTCATCAATTCGATCTATTTCTTTATATCTTTCGTCATTTTCTATAATTGTCTTAATGTTACAAGTAGATGATAAATAAGAATATAAAGTAGAAGAATATTGAACCCCTTTACTTGTTTTATAATTTTTAATCTGTTAGTAGTAGTATTCAAGAATTCATATTCGTAAACGTTATCACTGTCATTAATAACTGTTATGCAAGTTTCATTAACTTATCACTAAATGTCTACAGCCATAATTTTGATATCACTCTTATCACTAAACGCCACTTCACCACCAATTTCATTTTTATTTTCATTTTTCTATTAAAATACTGAAACACATAATGTTTATAAAATAAATTGATGGAGAAATAACCATTTCATCCCACTAATCAAATACATAAGATTTGATGATCACAAAACTATATTTTGCTTACTTAGACTAGAAACTATCTAAATATGTATTATTAAAATTAAACATGTAGTTTTAATTAGTCTTGTAGTTTAGCAGTAAACTGATTATAAAGAATGTAGCAGCTAAAGCCTGAGCTGATCATTCTTTGTACACAGACGCACATGTAAGTGAATACTTTTAATCAATTTTGATAAGCTAAACAGCGTAAGAATTTTTTTGCTTAGCTGACCAAGCATATCTGAGCAATTTGTTGCTCAGCTGTGCATTCTTATTTTATAAGTCAAATATTGTGTTGCTTTCTATAATTTCTAATTATCTAAGTCAAGGCTAAACGTAGTTCACTATAGTCCCAGGTCTTTTAATTGTAATATACCAACACTCTAAGGCTTACGAAGTAAATTGTATAGAACTTGAATCTAATGGAAATGATCAATTGTAAAAGAAAGAAGATCTCGAATATCTTGATTTAATCATAGACGTGGCTGAGAACCTCATGCTTAAATTGGCCAAGATGTTGAAAATATATTAAATACAAAGATTCATATAGTTAACAAGAAGATCGCATTGCTCAAGAAAAGAAGGGTATGGTTTATTTATTTAAATAGTGTTAATGGAATACACTACGCCATAAAGTATAATTACTTTGTACTTTAACGGGTAGTTGATTAAGATATTGTCTATCCTATCTGCCACTAACTTTAATATTTGAATAAATCTCCCTCCAATGAATTCGGAATCTTCTCTCCTCTATATATGCAAGACAAATTCCATTAGTTGGAGAATACACCACAGTTGAAGTGACTTCAAGAAATGAATTTAGAGTTATTATTTAAAAGTCTTCAAACTTGTTCATGTGTTGAACACCTTTAGACATAATTTATCCTTAAGATTAGCTAGTCTATGTGTTAGACTTGTTGTCATCTTTATAGTGTAAGTAATTCTTGATTATAATCAATAAGAATTATATTAAAGGTAAAATGATTGTGCAAGAAGTTTAAAGTTTGTATTAAACTCCCAATTCTATAAACATTTTGTTGTTTGAGGTACTAAAGAAGTTAATATCGGGTTTTACCCGATAAACCAATTATCAAGATCAAAACTTTATCAAAAGATTTTTGAAAAATATATCATTATAATTGTTATTAGAATCGTATAACAAGAACATATAATTGAGCGGAAGTGATTTAATATAAAACCTTTAATCTTTATACAACCTGAAACTTGATCTAGTATAATCTCAAATATCATCAAAGACAACTACAAGAAGGATAAAACAAATACATTGGTTGCTCAAGATTAGTCCACTTGTAATGCCAACAAGCTCCTCTCTTCATGGGGTGAAGCAGGAGTTTACAACCTCTTCATGGCTTAAAGATCCCGTGAAGGTTGTTGTAGACCTGTTCATGGCCGACAATAGTCCTAATTCAACCAATTCAAACCCAAATCAACTCATATATGTTCCAAAGTGTTTCCTCACACTTTTTAAGGTCTTTGGGACCTTTTTAACAACTCATAACATCTAAAATTCAAATTAAAACTATCAAAATCAAATATTAATCTTTAAAAATCCATTTGACACATCCAATTGGGTTTCAACCATATTTCACAAATTTCATCATTTAGCTACTAGTTATTACTTATTTGCAACTTATAAACATAATTAGAACAACTTATAAGACCACGAGTATAGAATATCCTTTATCTCTCTCTCTTACCCAAAGGTCACGTACATCAGCGTCTTATCACTTTTTCTCTCCTTTCTCTCTCTTACCCCAAACCCAAGTATAGTCTTACCTAACTAACTCAATCTTTTTCTCCCCTTACTCTCTCTTATGCTGCAAAAGAAAAAAATCGGGTGAGGTCGGGTTGGGGAAACCGACCACCTACTCAAAGGTAAGGGCGTATGGGTGTTCCCCAAGCACCCGGAGCCTCTCGGGTCACCCCATAAGGGTGGCCTAATTGTTGGATCAAATAGAAATTGACTCAAGAATGATTCCCCAGGATCAAAGTCTCTTTACCCTTTAAATACTTCACAAACAAGTACATAAATGAGGAAGAACACTTACCAACACTTTGAGCTCTTAATTTCTACTGATTAGAATAAAGATAAAGTGGAATTATGGAGTTTGATTCTTGATTTTGGGCTACTCTTTATTTCATTCAATGACGGAAGCATGAGGTGAAAAGGTTTAAGTGATTGAAGATGTAGGAAATGTAAAAGAAAGAGGGAACCAACTCCTAAGAGTGGGTAACTCAATTATTGGGTATCTCGTTCCTCTAATCGGCTTATAATACTTTATTTGAATATCCTAAATAATTAATGGGGATATAGTTCGAATCATTATTTTAAACCATTTAATAATTATGCTCTTTGGTCATATTTTGATAGCTTTCAAATTCACCATTTTTAACGAGAACCAACTAATCCTTTTTTATAATCATTTCGGTAATCATAAAATTACTTTTTTAATATTTTAATAACTTAAGTCCACTAATAGACCTATTTTGGGGATATTACAAATATACCCGCTTAGAGAGTATTCCGTCCTTGAAATCCTACGATAGGTATCTATGCAGTTATAGACCACCCTTCACATTGTTCCGTTAATCAACACTTAGAAATTAAAATACACTTAACACCACAAGAAAAAAAAACTCAAGAAGGAGCATTTTAGTCTTGACATTCTTCATGATGTCACTTTTCATGTTAGTCTTCGCATGAGATCTTATGAACGGCTCATTATTTAGTTTATGCTCAAGGATCTACATATAATACTTATCACAACTTTAATTCATGATTCATATGAGTATTATGATGACAATCTATAAATATTTTGGGTAATCATAGTTCTTTCATTGGACTCTATCATCGAATTTATCACTTTGTGATAATCTATTTTAGATTCACCAAGGTCAGGACCAATTGCCTCTAATACTATTTCAACCCAACTCACCCAAGAGGGGTTTTTATATCCTAAGAAACTTGGTATAACCTTCTCTTTTGAGTTCATTCATTACTATGTATTACACATACTTCTTTCACTCGTTCCCTTCTGTAGGTCCAAGTGTATCGGGTATCAACTATCAATTGAAGCAATCAACACAATGGCGTGCTCTCTAGTATGAATGTCGACTTGAAGGAGACAGAGAGCATAAACTGATACGTACAAATGAAAGCTTAATGAATTAGGGCTTACAAACTTGTATTTATACCCCTTGGGTATTTACAATAACTACCCTAAACTATGACTAATGTCATATATAAACTAAACTTCACTAGAATATATTAAACACAATTTAAGGGGCAATTTTAATTTTTGCACATATTAATGTCACCGCGTACATGAATTTACTTGCTGTTAAAATTTTAATTACCAAGCCAGACGTACTACTGTTTGCACGCAAGTAGTGATTTTAAAGTAGCGAGACACAAACCCTGTAATTTTTCAAAATAATTGAAGGTCGTGTCTTCTAGATGTTTTACAAGTATACTTTATGGGTGTACGTGGTGCATGTATAATTGTAGACGGTCTTAGCGACGACATGATTTGTATCTAATTTTTTATATATACTGACCTTATTGCCGTAATAGAGACTTAGCAAATAATTAAGGTCATTATATCAACCGCTAAAGACTCGCTAGGTCATTGTCAGTATCTCGCGCTAACGCCTAGTGCTGAAGATGGTTCTGCTTGCGACATAAAGACTTATGACATGTTAGACTCGTGGGTCTTGACTAGATTTCACATTCAGTCGTGTGTATTCTGCAATAAATAAATCTCCTTATACATCATGGTAACACGGGTTTAGATTTCACATTCAGTTGTTTGTATTCTAAAATAAATAAAAGAATCTATTTAATTCGTCACAAACGAATACGCTATCGTGTGAATCACATAAATTACTTCCTTAATTATGTATTCCTGATGATCTTGCGGAAAATTCCATCCTTCTAGCTAACTCTGTGGTTTACTTGATATCAAGGAAGACGAGTGAAAATAAATTACTTAATTAATTACGGATCACATAAAGTTCTTAATCCATCACTCACTATCACGAACTTTTTTGTCGTTAATAATTTAATTTTGGTATGGATACGGAAAAAAAAACCTAAAAAAATCAAGTCGGAACCCTACCGATCGAGTTTGAAAATATGATGATAAAAATATGTGCGTGTGTTTGGCCTACTACAACTCAAGCATTGGAATTTTGTTAGTTAAATTTAAAAAGAAAAAAATAAGAAACCGAGGGTCAGGCAAGCATGCATGCGTCGATAAGCACTAATATCATATAAATATAATCGTGCAAGACTACCATTATTACTAGTACGTACTTTCGGTTCACATATCTTTGCAAATTAAAGGGGTATCATGAAGGGCAAATTAAGATTTACATTTATAATACCAAAATTATGTGCATATATATTGTATATATGTACATGATATTCCATATATGCATCACCCGATTAATTTTATATATATATATAGGCAAAAGTTAAACGAAAATTGTTTTTCGTACGAGAACCGCGAGAACCAATCTTAGCTGTCCAATTCCCCCTCCTTCAATTGGATTGCCTACCCATGAATTCCTTACATGCACCCTGCCACACTCAATCCCCTCATGCTCTTCATCCATGAATTCCATTATCCAAAATGAACGGCCAAGATTGGTTCTCGCAGTTCTCGTACGAAAAACAGTT
>JAUEJL010004830.1:0-10296 GCA_032274825.1 Drosophyllum lusitanicum | reverse complement strand
CGGATAAATTCGTCGGAAATATTACATTCCGTCGGAAAACCTGTCACAATTTTTTGTTCCGACGAGGTTTTTTCCGATGAACAAAATCCGTCAGAAATCCGTCCGAAACGGCTATTTCCGACGGATTTCCGACAGATTTTGCCGTTAGAAATTCGCTTTTTTCTAGTAGTGTTTGTTCTCAAATAGATGTATGTATGTTTATATATTACTGTAATGTCTCAATTTTTTTATTTAATAATAACCATAAAAAACATATCTCAATTCATCATCAAAATGCTTAATTACAATCATCTCTAAATCAGAGTAAGTTAAAATGTAATAACATCGGAACATGTAAATATAATAGTCTCAAATATTAAGTTTATAAAATAATTGTTGTTGCTATGTTGTCACGCTGAAACCTTGCCCTTATCCTTATCTGAAGTCCCTGGAAAGAAATACACAACAACGGATAAGCACAAAGCTTAATAAGTTAACATCACACTTACACCATATAGTGGATAACACATACTGTAATCAAATCACATACTACAACTAGGCCCCACCATTTCTGCCTATCTCGGGTCCCAAACGTTGATACCTAAACTCAGACCCCGCCCACTATGACACATCATAGGTCCCACATCCAAATGATATCATCTTCCCCCAACTAGTCACACATGCTTGGTTGGTCCACACAATTCACATATTAATAGAAGTTAACACATAAATCAAGTTAACCTTTAGTAGTTTACATTCAAATTTGTAAATAACACCATCACATACACTGTGAGTACATATCACCATATAACGAGTAAGTTAATGTAAACTCACCTAAATGCAACTTAGACAAAATCAACAACTTTCTAGCGAATACACTGAGATTAAGCGGTTACTAGCAACACCTACAATCAAGATCTCTACATAATTAGGCACTAATTATAGTTTTCGATTCACACCCACCCCTTACGTTACGATTCCGATCCATTCATTAATTTCACGATTTTTGATGTTTCGATTAAAGATTTACTATTCCAGAATCACAATTTTGATTTGCGATTGTCCCCCAGGGCTCGATTTACGATTCGGTTAAACCTCAAAATCAGTTTACGATTATGATTCTAGGTGTGGTTTTCGATTCTTGTTTAATATTCAAACTTTTCGATTCTAACTGACCATCTTGATTTACGATATCAATGCATGATCCAATATTTACGATTTTGGTTCACGATTCCCACTTAGATGTAGTTTTTTATTCTAAGTTTCCGATTGGTACTAAAGCCGGTTTATGATCCCATCTAGGCATAATTTACGATTTTGTGGTTTACAAGGTTTACGATCCTCGGTTTATGATCCATAGTTTTTTATTGTAGCTCTCAATTTGCGTTTGAGGAATCTGACTGAGAGACTCAACTTAGTTTACGATTCAGGCCTAGTCTTAGGTTTTCACGATCTAGCACTAGGTTTTTGATTCCACTGCCTCAAAAACATTTTCGATTCATTCAACCCAGTTGACACTTTAAGAGATTCAAACTTGATAAAGACTTAACCATTTGCATTCATGTTAGTTTTAAAAGATTCCTAATACCAATTTAATCCGTCTTTAGTAATTAATTGGATTAACATCAAGTATTGAGTGATATATGTCAGATTAAGTCCTCGGTTCTTACTTCTTTTTTTCGAACAACAACCAAAACAATGAGAAACTCGATTTAATCTCAACTAGATGATGTAAAAGCTATATGTAATCAATCACTAAGAAGAGGGGATCATTGCCTGAAGAACACTCGTCGATCCGATGCAAAAACAATGGTGATCTGTTCATTCTTCTTCTCGGCAGTAACCAAAAACACGCACCACGCCTTTTTCACATACTTACTTACAACTACAATACTCTTTACCTAGGGTTTTGTGTTTTTAAATGTGTATTTATACCCTTTCTACCTATTCTTGGTTCCAAACTGTAAGTTTGTGGGGTTCCAACTTAAAACCAATTGGTTATAAGTGGAGTAGCCCAGACCCTTATTAAGTACATTATAAGATCAATCTTCGTCCGATGTGGGACATTACTCAACACGCCCCCTCACGTGTGGCGTTCTTTTCTTTTCTCGCTCCAAACACGTGGATACTTATGGGTTACGTGGAGTTCGTGTGGCCTTTGACCAACCACGGTGAACCTTGCTCTGATACCATGTAAGTTTGTGGGGTTCCAACTTAAAACCAATTGGTTATAAGTGGAGTAGCCCAGGCCCTTATTAAGTACATTACAAGATTAATCTTCGTCCGATGAGGGACATTACTCAACACAAACATCCCCTAATGTTAAGCAATACATTTATAATGCTAAAATTTCATAATATTCACATTATAATTATATGGAGAACTCTTGTATAATAAATTCAATTATAATTGCGATTACGAATTTTTACAAGTGGGTATTACTATTACCTATCTCATACATCGTATAATTGTGTATTTTTGTTGTTGTACAATAAAAGAAAAGTAAATGTTGAAAACACGTGTAGTATGAGCAACATCTAATTGATGTGCTAAAAATGGTAAGTGATAAATATAAACAACTTAGCCCTCTGACTATATCAAATCAATATACATAAGTATTACCTCAAGATGAGTTTACAATATCAAAAGTTGAATGTTGGTAACAACACCTAATTTATATGTCGTAATTGTTAAAAAAATTAAAATGTTGTATTCTCAACCCTCTAACCTTATTAAGTAAACATAATTACCTTTCAACAAGGGCGGATGTGTTAACAAGTGAGGGTATGCAAATGGATACCCTAGAAGAAAAAATAAAAGTGTTTAAAACTATGAAAAATAATTATTTTTATAGTTCGTTTAAGGGTTTAGTTTATGAAAATGCATTTAACTTGTCATCTTTTACTATTGTGTATATCAAATTTTAAAAACTATCATTTAATGTATCCAACTTACAAAAATCATCATTTAATGATCAAGTTACTTGCGGATTAGGTTACAGGTAATTTTACTATATTTATACTAATGAATTGCCACATATAATGTCATGTCAACAAATCGCATTTAAATAATTATTATTATTTAAATTATTGTGAAGATACTTGAACACTAAACATTCGAATCATTCAAACAACATGAACAATAAACATCAAATCATTCAAACAACATATATGGAAAATTAACATAGAGGAGATCTGAATGATGACAATCAAACGTAAATGAATTGATGAAAACCAAAATTAAATTATCAAAATCGAGATATACAATCATAAAAACCAAAAATCCAAATATGGAAAAATAAAAACCAAAAATCCAAATATGGAAAAATAAAAACTAAAAACAAGTATGCTTAACCAAGAACACATACAAAGCAGATCTGGTATCATAAAACCAAGAACCAAAATCGAAACAAAATCATACACAAGAAACTTACCTTTGAATCTAAAATCATAAAAAGCAAAATTGATAAAGCAGATATGGAATCATAAGAACCAAGATCTAAATGAAGAACCAAAATCGATATCAAGGAACACTAGAAAGCAAATCTAGAATCATAAAAACCAAAATCGAAAACAATGAACACAATTAATTGAAACTTACCTTTGAAATCGCTGATGAAGAAAACCCTAAAATTAGATGGAAACAAATTAATTGAAAGAAACCCTAAAATTGATGGAGTTCGAATCAGCCAGTTCTTTGTAGTTGCCCAGATCTATCGAAGTCGCATAAGATGGAAACATGATGTTGTTCTTGAATTCGCCTACCATTTGAAGATGAACATTCTTGAAGATGAACATGATAGGTTTGAACAATATCTTCTACTTCCAGGTCTTTAATGGTTCAGACGACATCACCATCCGAAGAAACTCAAACCATCGATCGATGAATATGAACTCGAAATAGAAACCTAATCGTCACAAGAACCCTAATCACCAAATCAAAATAGAAACCATAAAATTGGGACCTTGAAAGTCGATGGTGGTGATAGTGTCGGAAGTCGATGGTGGTGTTTGCGGCGACATTGGCGGAAGTCGGTTGTGGTGGTGGTTGTGCCGGCCGGAGATGATAAATGGCCAGATCAAGGTGCTCCCAGATACATGATATTACCACTTTTAGTTTTAACAATAATTATTAAAAATGATATTAGTTTTATTTTGAATTAATTTTAAATATGAAATAACATATTATTTGTCACCTCATCTTACATGTAAGCATAACATGTGTCACATCAGCCTTTAACCTACTACAATATGTTAGATACATCATTTTTAACTTCTATGAGATTGGTATATATTAAATGGTAGTTTTTAAGGTTGAGTATATACAATAGCAAAATGTGATAACTTTGATACATTTTTGGAAAATAAACCCTTCATTTAATGAAGATGCATACCCTATTAAAGACGAGTGCTTACCCTTAACAAATAAAATCAATTTGATGCTATAAAATTCAACCAATAAGCAAAACAAATATAGGAGAAAAACATATGATTATAATCCATACATGATGATATTAGCTAGAATACACATATCATTTATATCCAATATCCCATTTTAATGCATTTTTATATTATATTATGTTAATTATGACTTAATTTGTTATATATGTGATTTAGAGCTCTCGGGAGAAGAATTGGAGAAAATTGTAAAGAAATTGAAGAAAATGAGAAAAGTTGTCAGTTTGACATACCTTCACTATTTTGAGCGTATCTCACTCATACGAATTCGGATTGAGGTGATTCAAGTGGCCACGGAAACTAAAATCAGAGATATAATTTCATCCAGAAAGGGAGTTTATATTCCAGATAATTCTTCGCGCCGTAAGGGAATAAATCTCGTGCCGCAAAGTCGAGGCGGCAACTTACCTATAAATTCATTTTTTGAACCCTAATTATGGAGGAGATCATATTTTTTACTAGGCTTTCGTACCAGAGGCCTAAGAGAGCGATTTTGGGTAGCCAAGGGCATGCTTTTGGAGGGAATTAAGCTAAGAGGTCAGATTTCTTACCAATTACGCCCGAGAATTGAAGATCGGAGGCTACATCTTCTATAAGATTAATTTGATTCATCATCATCATCATCATCTGTCTATAATGGTGCATGAACTCTATTTTTTTTCTATTTTTGATGTCCTGTAACTTGTCTATGATTTAACTCTTATATTCACTTGGATGATTTGAACCATAGACTAGATCTGATTTATCTTACAGGCAAGCAACTTTCATTTTCTTAAATCTAATGGTAGGGCCCCTTCCCACCTTAGATCGAGTTGGCATAGCAGCCGGGGGTTCTTCCCCGAAAATCATTCCCATCCAGCCGGACCGAATTATTTGGTTTTCTTGAACAATTATCCGTTTTTCAGTTAAAGAACCCTTAAAGTTTTTAGCTTTAAGCTTTGCTTGTTTGGTTTGTTAATTGCGTGTTATAACGCCCCAATTTTTTTTGTAACTATAAATATAAATGTAAATCAGAGTAAACAATCCGTATTAATTCTACCAATATTCGTAACGAGTTTCCACACCCGGAACTACACGCCATAAAGTGTTCAGTCAAAGAAACAGTTAGTTACAAAATAGTTAAAGGTGTTAATAATGAATTAACAATAATTAATTAAACAAATGGTCAACGAAAATGTCTGTGGGTAGATGAGCTTCCTTCATCCTGCTGGAGGTTTCCCCACAATCATATCCTGAAAGGATTTAAATAACAGTAAGCACGAAGCTTAGCGAGTACATTACTTATATGCTAAATCAGTTCAACATTTACATTCATACATATACTCATCTTATAACATATACGTCATACCCACTACCGTAGTAAGTGATCTCACTTTCTATTCAAACCCGCTACCGTCGTAGTCGGTCTCATCATTATATTCATACCCACTACCGTAGTAGTCGGTCTCATCATACTATTCTTACCTGCTACCGTAGTAGTCGGTCTTATCATACCCGTCAACTTAGACGGTTTCATCGTACCAGTTGCCGTGACAAACGATTCCCAACACTGAAGTGTTGGTCTCATTAAACAATCACATAACTCATAACCAATAATCACTTACTTGAACGCTATCATTCATAGTTGAAGTTGGCATTTAAAATATAAGTAAGAACACTCACCTGATAGTAGTTCAGTCATGCAATAACAGGTCAGTGTATATATATATGTGTGTGTGTGTGTGGGGGGGGTTTCACGTCAATCGGCATTCACCTACAATTAGGGTTTCATAATTAACAGTAATGACTATCGTAAGCCTTTAAGCATAACACCCTATAAACTAAGAAAAATCTCGTCTCCACGAAAAACCCTCACGATTGGTGCTTAACCTTGACGATTAGATTATGTGTATATATATATATACACACACACACACATATCAATTTTGCAATTCTCAGGTGAAAACCAATTTGTGATCTATGAACCAAGTCCAAGTGTACGTCATTTGTACTTTAACTTATATGCATATATTAGCTTTAACCTTTGCTTGTCTGGTTTGTTAATTGCGTGTATTTATTGATTATGAAAGTTTCGTATTTGTGTGATTTCTTCTACTTTTCGCTTAGGTGATGTAGTAGGCAACTCACTAAAAATAGGGGTTGAAATTAAACACCAATAACCTAGTTAATTGCTTAAATGACTAATTCTTGAAACGAATGTTCTATGATTAGGGGTGACGAGAGATCTGATCTCATAATTAAACGGTAATTCGAGGTGTGTTATTTCATAGGCTTAGAGATGAAAATTCTAGAAACTATGTCTTAGCATTGCGAGAGATTGAACGAAAGTTAATCAATCAACTTCTAGAGAGTTCACTTGAATCGGGTTTTACTAATCAAATCTATGTTTAGGGAGGTATAAATATGAGTGAATTGTATCTTCAATATTGTCCTAGACCAGATTTTCTTTATCTCCGCGTAATTAGTTAGCAGCTTTATTTTATTAGTTAATATAAATTTGAACTATGTAAATATTCTATGCTTTTACTACTTGGTTAATTTTAATGGGCTTCATTGTTATAGAGCCCAAAATCCTCAACCAACAACTTATACTCTATTTTGTTAGTAATATGAAAAATTAAATAATATATACTTTTATTAGAAAGTAAAAAAATTCTAGATTATTTATTTCATAACACCTAAAGTTGATTGCTACATCACCAAACATTTTCATATAATAAAGCGATCGACCTCTTCATGTGCTGCACATTTATTTACATAAGGATACTGATGATATTGTGGAGTTCAATTCGATATTAATTCCAATAAATATATATTATATGCATATTTTGATATTTTTCAAGCATTTAATGTTTTATACACACATTTATGTTTAAACGGGTGATATTGTAAAGTATTATTTTTTTATCCTGCTTTTTGATTTTGTCAACGTTAGAGTTGTTAAAAATTTACCGGGTGGTAAAAAGTTACTTACTTTGATAGTAACTTTCGATTTTTTAAAAATTTAATATTCTTCAATAAATAGTTTAGATAGTATTATTATATTATTTTAACTACGACAGACTAATCAAATTAAAATAACATAAATAAATTCTCAATATGAGACGAAAAAGGTTGAAAAATAATTTAACAAGAAATAACAATAACTTTGGGTTCTTATTAGTAGTTTATAGCAAATTTTCCGATCTATTAATTAAAAAAGAGTATCAATATAACACCCTGTCTCAACATGAAATGAAGGTTACTCATAAAATACAAAAACAGTGCAAAACTAAGAAAACACCTCTCTTGCCAACCAGATTGTACTACCTTACAAGCTTCTGACTCTTAATCACTTCCCCTTAAGTCACTCGAATACATGCCGCAGAGGGATTAAAAAAAACTACAGCCCAGCCAATTGCCTAATACGCAGATAGATATCATAATAATTAAACAATATTTAACAAACACTAAAGTTTCAAAAGTCAAAGTTTCTATTTCTATTTCAAAATACTTTCAGAATCATAATTCATTTACTAATAAGTTTCCATAACCAAATGCCAACTTACACAAATCCATACATATAATAGCAACAATTCAAATCATATCACATATCGTATAACATCAAGCTCCTACCGAAACGCATACACTTGCATATCGTCAACAAACATATATGATAAATGTCAAACATATGTACACCGGACTTGCAGATCCAAATGTACCCAACAAATGTGAGATGAGTGTTGGTCACCACACTACCATTCACCATAACATAACCTACAAGTTTAGGGTCGACTCATACATTTTCTAAGCAAAATAGCCTTTGAAGCCAAGCCCTGAAGAGACACCATGGGCTGATCACACCACCATAGAAGGGGTCACACCACCGGTGCCTCTAATGATGTGCCTATGGTATCCACATAGGTGGATAAATAGCTCGATACATCAAAACCATAAAATATCCAAAACATATATATTTCAATACAACTTTGTGTTTCACAAGTTTTATAAAAACATTTATAGTTAAAATTATACTCAAAATATTTTTTAAACAGCACGTGAAACATATTTAATAAGAGAATACAGAACTTTTACAACTCTTTTAACATATTATAACAATCCAACAATAGAAGAACACCAAAAGAAACAAGATTTCAAATATCAAACTTTCATACAACAAAGATCATCAATGAAAAAATAATAGGATTAAAAATGATTTCTTGTATTTTGGGAACAAAAACTTATATAAACGAACGTGAAACAAATCAATCAAAAATCTTTAGTTGAGAGATAGAATCCGTACGAACGATTTAATAATTGTTAAAGGAGCTAAGAATACGTACCTTATTTCACGATCCAAGTAGTCCAAACTCTATTAATTGCTCAAATTTAGTTCCCTTTTTTTCCGACTATAAAATATACAAGTTACCATTAGTATTTAGAATTTAGAATTTTTTTGTTCGACATTAAACCTTTAACACTTAAATTTACAATATTTAAGTTTTCTCCTTTTATTTATATTAGCATAACTATGTGGAATTTACACGTAGTTTACTTCCATATTAATAAGCATAATATTAGTAACCCAATTAATTATGTTTTAACAGATGTATCGTTCTAGCTTAGGGACTGTTTTCATTATGTGGTTTTACATATTCTACTAGAATAAACTACGTACTTAATCACCAAGCTACCTTAAACTTTAATTAATGCATTAAAACAAACATAGCTTAGTTTTGCAAGAAAACAAATTCTTGTTTAAATCATACTGACCTCAAATTAAGAAGACATCATATAGAAATCGAACTAACCTTAATGTCACAGTTATGCAACGATGAATCAACTCGTTCGCCGCTCTATAAGTCAGTCTAGCTCTCGATCAAACTTCTTCCGCTTCTGTCGTGACCCGTCGCGCTCTCTCTCAACTCTTGTTTTCAAGTTTAACAATGGAGGAATATATTAAGGGTGTGATAATCAGATTGTATTACATGTTTAAAAAGTCAAATGATTAAATTTAAGAAGTTTAACTAAGCAAAACAAACCAAATAAATTAATCCAAAGTTGTCTAAAATCTACCCAAATTCAATATTCTTGCATCCTCATATGTTTTTTTTAGTTAAATTATGAAATACAATAATACCATAGTTAACAATGTTATTAGCATAATGAACTTGTTTCCATTCCAAGATTATTATCAATTTGTTCATTTTTAAATCATAGTCTACTTGAAAAATCATTTAATGTTTTTCCCATTCTATCAATAATAGCATTAAAAAATGAAAAGAATATTGAACTAAACGTATAATTCCCAAAAATATTCCGAGTTAAATAAATACGCAAAATTTCTAGACCAACATGTTTCTTTTCCTTAGGACAGTATTTGTAATAAATGTAAAGAAAATAATAAATACTTTCATAATAAAATTTTGATTAACTGAAAAGAAAATATTATTTGTTTCTATTAAATATTCTTATTCATTCTTTATCTTAATCCTCTCTTGACATCTCATACATTAATTTTGACATATTAATCTAATAAGTTAAAAGATAAATAAGAAATTTTAGTAAACAGATACAGAAATTTTCAAACTAAAAATGCGTAAAAAGTAAATCATATTTTTGTGAATTTTATTTACAACCGTTTGGAAAATTAAAACGAGACTATATATAAAAAAATGATGATATTTCACTCTTTTTTAATCTTACACTTTCAATTTTAACACATTTTTAGAGCATCGAGTGTACCTATAGGCATGTTGAGTCGGCTGGTGGTAACGAATCAAAACCCCACCCCCACCATCTCGATACCAAGCTCAAGCATGGGTTCTTGGTATTGCAATACTGCTAAAGAGAGAAAGGAGACAGAAGAGAGATGAAAAGA
>JAUEJL010004819.1:0-10297 GCA_032274825.1 Drosophyllum lusitanicum | reverse complement strand
AGTTGGGTATCCGCAGGGTGTACTCACCTGAGGGTGTGATGAGGATCACAACCCCATCCAAACCAAAGTCCAAACACTTGATCACAAGCCTATGATCATAAAACACAAGGTTAACTATCATAAGTTAACCAAAAACAAGGTTTCTAGACTCAATTCTAGGCTTAAACACCCTTTCGGGTCTTAAAAGACTCCAAATAAACCTCCCATAACCATAGAAATCAATCCCCAAGCATATATAAGGTCATAATGGGTCAAAATAGCATTTTAGGAAGCTTCAGGGTAGCTCGCGCCGCGAAGCACTCATGCTCGCGCCGCGAAAAACTTGCTGGAAAAACTCATCGCGCAGAAGAATCAACGTCGCGCCGCGACCTTTAGCCGTCGCGCCGCGAGGCCCCGCCAACAGCAACTTCCAGTTGTTTTCTTGCTGCAAATCCGACTCAAACAAAAATCTTTCCAACTCAAAATCGTTTGTAGCTTATCATACACTCAAGAACACTTCAAAATATCATAATAACAACACATAACATATTTTCAATCATCAAATACCCTTCTTCCTCAAATTCAAGCTTTTGACCCACCATTAACCAAACAAACCCAATTTTTAACCAAGAATCACCAAATCCAACATGTGTAACTCAAATCAAACACAAAAACAAGTTAAAACTTACTTGATCATAAATCCCCCACTTGAATGATTCACTTTCTTTTGCCCAAATCATGCCCATATTTGAAGAAGATGAAGAACAACTCTTGTTTCTTGAATACACACACAAGGATCAACAATTTCCTCTTGATTCTCTCTTCTTCTTCCCAAGTTCTTCTCTAGAACTCTCTCTTCTCTCTTTTCTCTTTTCTTCTTTTTTTTTTCTTTCTTTCCAGATGCTTCTTCCTTCCAAATGAAGGAGTTTATAAATATATATATTATATATATGCATATTTACATAATTAGTCCCCCTTCTTTCACTCTCTCTACATATATATATCATTTTTGTTTATAAAACCCAAATACACTACTAATAACCCATAAATACCAACAAAACGCATAACTTTATTATTTTCCAAGTAAATTGGCATTATATATATATATATATTTTTATATTTTCATAAAAATACAGGTTTTACATTTTTTTACCCATATCTTACGACGGAGTTTATAAATATAAATTTTTGTTACTAAAATAAAGTAAATAATTAGATTGTTTGTCACATCTATTGTCAATATATAAATATTCATAATAATAAGGAAAACATTAAAAAAAACAAATTAACAAAACAAAAAAGAGCTATAAAACTAATTATAGATTTTAAATTAATAACGAATAGGTAAAAATGACAAAAAAATAACATAGAACTAACTATATATTCTGAATTATGAAACAAATAGAACAAATAAAGCATATCAATAACAAAAAAAATATTCAAAGAGGAAAAAGACTCATTTTAGGGCTACATAGATTTGAATCCTAGATCAAAACTTTAAAAAAAGAGGGATGAAATAGAAACAAATAAATCAAACAAAAAATACAAATAACAAAAAGAATTCAGAAAGTATAAACTCATTCTAAACACATATATGTCTAACTTCAATACCTAAACTTAGAAATAATTAACGTTTTAAAGTTACATAGAATTGAACCCAAAACCTAACTTAAAAACCCATGGCCTATTTCTAGACCTCCTTTTTTTTATTTTCCACGTGTTTTATTCTTCAAATTCCCGCTCTTCTGCCTCAAGGATATAGGTTTCCTACATACTCTAAAGAGTAAATTACACTGTTGGTCCTTGTGGTTGGTCACTTATTGCATCCATAGTCCTTAAATTTCATTTATTACACTAGGAGTCCTTCCTGTTTGGACTTTGTAACACTAATAGTCCCTGATGCCAAGGAAACTATGTAACTTTAAGTCATCGTGTCTTCCTGTTTAAGTATGCCAAGGAAACTATGGTTTCTCCCTTCGCCACTCTCCCTACGTTCACCTTCTTGCCTCTTCCTACCTTCCTATGTCGAGAGACTATATCAACCAAGTCAGGGTTAAAATTTCAGGAAAATATCGTCGACGATTCATTTATTTTCATGTCTTTGGTCAATTGATTAAAACGATTCAAATGTGTCTCTTACGTCTTTTTTTCTGTTTTTTTGTAGATAAATTAGGTGCCTACGAACTGAAATCATCATCCTCACCAATTTCTATTATGTGTTTATTAAATAAATTTTTTATTTGACCCGTTTTCATGGCTTTGAAGTCAAAATGGATTGGTATTATAGAATATTTGTCTTACGTGTCTCGGTGGCCTGGTATTACAAGGCTAATTGCCTTTAATAAAAAAGTTTACTTGGTTAATCAACGACTATGACACTCGATAGATTCCAAGTATTCAATGGGAGTTTTTGTTACCATTCATCTCCATCATGTGTATGTTCATGCTTTAATTAAGTTACGCACATGAGTTTCAAGGTGAGTCTCTCTTTGGATTAACAAAAGATAGTTCTTTTTGATAAAATCCTTTAGGGAGTATACACGAGAAAGGATGTAGGGTCAGCACTTATTTGACTGTTATAATTAAGATTGACTATGCCTTATTGGAGACTTCCTTAAAAATAAAATAGATGGCCATTTAGCATGTGTTTTTAGTAACATCTTCTATCTTCTATATCTAATATATAACCCAAAAGTTGGTTAACGTATGATCCACTACTGGTGCATTCATACAGACTTGATTGGTATCCACTGTGTGTTAACCGTGAGCCTAGACTGAGATTTAAACTATGTTCTTTAATTTATCTGGAAATTTAAAAAAAGCCCAAAATCCTGGAATTTAAATTTGGGCCTCCGTTAACATTCGGCCTTTGGGCCTCTCTTAAGAATCGGCTGATTTGTTAATTATAAATCTTCTGCAGCGAGCTATGATGAGCGGTTACGTTACCTTGCAATTGCATGTCAAAAACCCTTCCTTCCTTCTAAGTTCTTGTAATCGCTCTTTGCAAAACGAAATCACTGCATCTGATTCACACATGCAAAAACAATTTCGATCGTTCCCTGCGTTTTCAAGTCGAGAAGAAAGAATCCATCGAAGTCTCACCAGGTTCATGATAAAAATATATATATGAGCGAAGTTCAAGTTTTCGATTGCCAGCACTCGATCATTCATGTTTAGTTCCGAAAATAAGTTCATCGGCATCGGAAATTGGTGAGGTTTTTGGGTTAAGCAAATTTACGAACAGATGGCTGACAAGAAGCAGCTTGTGGTGGTGGTTGAAGGCAATGCCGCTTTGGGTCGTTACTGGCACACCATTGTCTCCGAATATCTCTTAAAATGCATTAGGTACTTGTTTTCACTTATATACTGAATCAAGGATTTTAAATTATGCGAAATATAGGGTATACTCGCTTAGTATTTGCCGAGAAACAATAACTAGCCCCTTTTGTTGCTGCTGCTGCTTTAATAAATTAAGGTTCACGACTTCATGTTACGTAATCTACGTCAACTCGATTTGAGTAGCAATCTCTAATCGATATTTAGGTTTAGTAGTTATGAAATTTATTGAGATCGGAATCGAGTTAATTTGGAACCATCCACTTCTTGTGTAATGTTAAGAAACTTGTTGAGTTCCTTTAATTTTCTGAGTTCTGTTCAATCTAACGTTTGTGAAGGTTTATTGATTCAATATTAGGTTTTAAAGGGCTCTTCACACCCTTGACCTTTCTGTTGGACTTGATCCATTACCACTTGTTTGTTAGGGAACTTGAGTTACCACTAGATGACTGACCTGCTAAATTGCTAATCGGGTTAAATTTGTTACAAATAAACTTATAGTTCTGATTTTCAATCATAAGCAGGATCTTAATCATATTTGGAAATTGATGGAAACTAAAATACAATTCAAAAATGTTGACGTATATTTGTGGGGTGGCGTCAAATTACATAACATCTTAAATAATTGCAGGCTTGTGCGTTCAACCACTTTCTTGTAGTTTTTTCTTGACAATTTTTTCTAATTTATCTGCAGGTCGTTATGTGGTAACGGAGCTACGGTAAGCATTCATCACCATCCAGGCATCCTTATTTATTGTTTTTTTTTCTTGTATGATCATCATTGTCACAACTCACCCATGCAAATATTGATAATGCTTACATCGCCGACTAGGCTTCATATTTCTACATGCACAATATTCAAGCTCCAGTGAAAACATTATTTAGTCGGTTGGCGAACCCTTGCAATGTACTTATGCTAGTTCTTTTGCTCTTTTTGTTTCCTTTTCTTTTCATATTAAGGAATCAGCTAGTCCCAATGTTGAACTGGCTCTGGTGCAATTCACTGCCCGTGGATCTTACAGTTGAGTGTGTCTTTCTTTTTTATTTGTGTGAGAAAGGCTACCCTAATTTTTCTGTAATATTCTTGTGCCATTGTGGATTATTTTTCTATTTGTGTTAGGTTGTACCTTTGTATACACAAATATCTATCATTCCCCAATTTTTCTACCCAATCTTCCTGCAGGTTGCTTGGTACAACGGAGCGGCTGGACAAGAAATGTGGACTATTTCTTGGAGTTGCTATCAGCCATGCAGTTCAGTGGTGGTGGTTATGGTGATGCGGCAATTGCAGAAGGACTTGCTGAAGTTCTAATGGTATGCACTGTGGTTTGAGCCTTATCTTTTTGCTTCACGTGGTTGGTTTTTTTAATACCAAGTTTGTAGTTAATTAATAGTGTTTTACATTATTATACAAACTTTTATCATGACCAGATGCTTCCCTCTACAAATGTGAACGAAACTCATCAAGATGGTGGTTTTCGAAGGCATTGCATCCTTGTTTCTGCAAGTAACCCATATCCACTGCCTACACCAGTTTATCGACCGTCAGAAAAGAATGAGAGAATGTTAGAAAGCTGTTTATCTGACGCCGAAACATTGGCTAAATCATTTCCTCAGGTATTGGCAAAGGAGTTTTAGTTCATTAATGATTGCATTATGCTCATATTTATTCTAAATACCTTGGTCTTTTGTTTCAGTGTTATGTTTCTCTATCAGTTATATGTCCAAGGCAGCTTCCAAAACTTAAAGCAATTTACAAAGCGGTGAGTGTCTCTTACCATCAATAACTATTGTTCTTGGTATGTTGATATTTTTGTTGATGATACAGGGGAAAAGGAACCCTTCCACAACTGATCCTACTATTGATGTCGATACAAATCCACATTATTTAGTTCTCATATCAGAAAATTTCATGGAGGCTTGTGCTGCTTTAAGTCCATCAGGAATAACAAGTTCACCCTTGAATCAGAGCCCTTCAAATATGGAGGTTAACTCAGTTTCAGAGCCACCTACAACCACTTCTGTTCAACCAGGTTATGTTTCCATTGCCATTTCAATATTTAATCATATTTGGTTCTTGTTTGATGAACACTGTACTAACAGAGCCACAGGACAGAGGATTTTTTATATGATAATTGATACCGTTACCTCAACAATTGTCCATCTTGCAGTAAATGAGTCTATGTTATCGGCATCTGTGGCAAACGTTTCTCCTGTAACTGTGAAGAGTGTGAGACCCACTAAACCATTTAATTAATATATTACTTGTCACTTATGGCATAGAAAGGAGTTTTTGTGGTAATCACTGTGTATTTAGTTTTTCATAAGTTGTATTTGATTCTGCAGGAACCTAGCACAGCTTCTTCTGTGGCATCCCCTTATGCATTGCAGCAAGTTCCTTCCAAAGGAGACTCGAGCTTGCAAACTTGTTCAACATTATCACCTTCTCAAGAGCTGTTATCACGCAATGATAACAGGCAAGATTTGAAACCTGCTGTAAGTGGTATGCAACAGCCCTTACGTCCTGCCAACGTGAGTATTCTTAATAATCTCTCACAAGCACGTCTGACAAACCCTGATGGAACTTCAATTGGTGGAAAACCAATGGTCATGCATATGTCCAACATGATATCGGGAGGCATGTCATCATCATCATCAGTAGCTGTTGTTCAAACTGTGCAATCAAGTATCACAACAATGGCTGGGTCAGCACCATTAGCACAGGTGACGCATCATACTGATGTTGGCGACTCACAACAGACGTCACGTGCACAGCAATCAGGACGGCCGAAATATGTGAAAGCATGGGAGGTAAGTCAAGTTTAATTTTTTTTTATAATTTGTAATGTCTGTCATAGTCTAGTAATCTAAACTGCATGTTTTATTTGAATTCAAGTTACTAGTCTTATTGAGATAAAACTGATGGTTGGGTTATTCTGTTATTATTTGTGTGAGTTATTAGTCTCATAGAGATAATACCTGGAAGTCTTATGGACGGTCTCCGTGTGAACTAAAGTTTATGTGGGTGTTTTATTCATAGGTAATGGCATCATGAATCATTTTTGTTGTATATCTATACATTTGCTACATTTATGTGGACAAAGTATCTGGTTGCCATGGATTATCTGTTAATCATGTTGGTAGGTAATGGCATCATATAAAACCCATGTGGGTGATTTCACATTGGCATCTTAATTGTGTTTACATAAATCTTGAGAAGACCAGTTTTGAGGATACGAATAGAGCACTTGTTGGCTATTTTATATTTTCTTCTTTAAATCACTACAGTTATTAAGTTTGTTGAAATAACATAATTCATGATGCAGGGGGACTTAGTTGGCAGGCGACAAGGCCAGACTGTGTTTATTACTAGATTAGAAGTATGTTTCAGTAAACTTTATCTTTATATGACACTTTTATCTTTTGTCATGTTTTAACTCATAATCTTTCATTATAGATTTATAACTATTGAACTTCAAAAATTGAATTCATGTCTTGTGTTTATTTATGTTCTTTTGTGCCAGGGCTACCGAAGTTTAACAACATCATCCGAGTCGTAAGTATCTGTCACTAACAATCGGGAAGTGGTCATTATTTTCGTCCTTTTAAGTGCAGTTTGTTAATCAGAGGCGTAATATTGTTATACCCATTCACCAAAAAGCTTAAAATAACGATTGGTCTATAATTTGATCTTTATGTTCATTTTACTCTCTCTCTCTCTCTCTCTCTCTCTCTTTCTCTCACACACACACACACAGGGTTGTAGAAGATTGGCCATCAACATTGGTAATCGACAGGCTTATATCTCAAGATGTGGTGAATAACAAGTATGATATGATATGCCCTGCCCTGTAGTTCACTTCAGCAAACTTATGTCTCTACAAGTTACGTTATTGTTTTCTTATCATCTGTAAATTTTTGTACAGTAAATGCGCTGGAAAGGTGGATTATATTGCTTTCCGAGCAATAAATGATCATGGACTTCTAGCACAACTACAAGAAAAGAAGCTTGTAAGCTATCTGAAAGCCAAGGCTGTCTATGATGGACATTTATTTATGGGACCATCTATTTAGAACCCCTTTTAATTCTAACTTAACCCCCTAACACGATGCCATATACCTTTTTTTCAATCCCACCATCTTTTTTTCCCCATCGGCGCCTATCCCATAGTCACATGGTTTGCTGAAACCCATGCAATCTATGATCGGTACGTTTCGTACCAAATCGCGGTACGAATTCGAACCAAACGGACCATGGAACGCGATCTGGAACGTTAGTCAAATCGAAACTAATCGATGGTCAATTTCGATTCTGTTGGTACACAATCGCGATTGGGAACAAAATTAAGAACGAATCGAGCAATGGAAAACACGATTAGCTAGTCAATTGGAACGTTAATTGGATCGTTTGTCAAATTGAACCAAATCGATGGTCAATTTCAAGCCTGTTGGTTATCAATCGCGAATGGGAACACATTTAATTACGATCTGAGCATTGCAAAACAAGAATTGGTACACGAAATCAAGAATTGGAACGCCAATTTTAGTGGTGGGAATGAATTGTGCCGTTTCATCGTACCTGACTCATCAATTACCCATTTTCTGATTTTCACACTTGTGGATCAATCTTTTGATTCTTCAATTACTAATTCTAATTGCTATTTAAGTGTTTAGGATGTTGAATTTCTATCATATTCTACATTTCTACTCTACCTATCGATCACTGTTCTTGTCTATCCCTTTGATCACTATTCTTGTTTATCAGCTTCTGTTTTTTTTTTCCTTCAATAAAAATGGTTTTTGGGCCACAGTCCTCTATTTTCATCTTATGGATTATAAGTGTTTCTGTTTTGTCTTACCTTTTTTGGTAATCTGATTTGATTTTATGGGAACTATGAAATTTATATCTTTGAGAATTAATATTAATATAATTATATATTTTATTAGAAGGTACATCATACCTAGGAAATTGGTATTTCGTATCGGAGGCGAACCGAAATGAACCTACCCCCATCGTACCGGGAACTTAGAGACCTAGCGAACCGCGTTCCCATACCGGAGCATTCCGCGATCTATGTGACTATGGTCTATCCTTATCTTCCCCTCATCTTTAAGACCTAGGAATTACACATCTTTCGACCATTTCACATTTATCTTACTTTTGTATTATTGAAACTACATGTGTGTAGAGAGAGACAGACAAAGTGTGAGAGAGGTGGGTTGCGGGGTGGGGTGGCCGATGACTTGGGATTATAGCAGGGGCGAGATGGTGGGGATAGTAAGCCAAATAGCCATTTCAACAGTAACCCTTTTATCTTCTTTGTTAAAGAACTTAAAGAAGACTTACTTGTAAGTTGGCCAGATTTATAGGCAGATACTTTAAAGTTTTAATTTGCTCAACCTTTCATACTTTTGGCTTTACTCTGACCTAGAATATTGACGATAAACACTACAATCTGGTTGCAAATTTTATTGAACATTAAAACCAATGTCGACATGTCGTAGAAAATTAAAAATGCAAATTAAGAGTACATCCTTGGACAGACAACTCTGAAAAAGTTGCAGTCAAACCAAACTCTGTAAAAGTTAAATAGTTAAACCAATAAAAAATGTGAAAACTAGAGTAGTAAATTTAGACCAAAAATGGTATAAAAATAATTAACAAATGTCTTGTGCATGCATTTATGACTGCATTCAAGTGCACCTTTGTGATTATATCCATTAGGCTCTCCCCCTCCCTAAAAGATTACTCTTAAGCTTCTACATCAGTGTTATTACTTTTACATATATATTGTGCACATTTTGACTATTTAACATAGTTTACTCCTAGTTTGTATTAGCTAATAGTACAAGGACTACTTGTGTAACATAGGCTTGTATATAAGCCTTACTTGCTGTTGCCCTAATCAAGGTTTCAAAGATACAACCTCCTTTTTGAACATTAAAAGTTTTTCACTGCAATCTTCTTTTTGTCTTCATATGTGTGGCTGTGATTCCTTCATTTACTGTTGTTTATGATACTATATTGGGTCCTACAATTAGTGTCATATGTATAATTTCTTTTTTTCCCCTGAGCGAACTTTTTTATTTTAAGCTCACATATTGTTTTAACTTGTAACAAATGCGCAGTGTACAGTTGTAAGGTTACCATCACAAATGTTGCTGTTGTATGTACGTGATAAAAGAAGTAGGTTGATTGGAATGGTTGTTCATAAGGTAAGTTGTAATTTGTTGCGATCGAAATATTTCATTTACATCTTAACGTTCATAATTTGCTAATCCAACTTCCATTAACTTTTTATATGACCATATCATGAAGCTAAGTATATAGAAATTAAACAATCTTGTTCTTTTTGGTCTTTCTATAATATGCTTATTTTCAAATAATAATTTGTGTGCCACCTTTTATATATCTTAGGACATGCTGGAGTTTAAGCCACATATATCCCGGCAGCAACCATCACAGCAGCAGCAAAGAGTTGGGACGGGAACGAGCCAGGGTACAGTAGGAGGCCGAACTTAGTTAGTGGGTCAGGGACAGGTTTCTTCACCAGGGCCAAAAGCATCAAAGTGGGAGCTTGCTTTTTTTTCTATCATTTTAGAACCATAATTGTACAGTGGTAGACTTGGTCCATGCATCTTTGCATTTTATACTTCTTAATTTGAACTTCACTACAAAAAAAAACATGTGATAATTCACATTTATATTGTCATATCCTCACAATTAAAGGTGTGTACAGTTTTATAGTCCACGCTTGAATGATCATACGTAGGGTGATTGTGTGTGACAAAAGATTACGACTTTCAAGTCTAAGTTTAACATGCGTGGACAAAAGAGTTAGATTCCCACACTCCAATATGTAGAAAAAAAAAGACCTAAATCTTCACACTTTAATATGTTGACAAAAAATTTTAAAATCTCCAGACTTTAATGTACGTGTTGCCAATTTTTTAAAATCTCCACTGTACGTACTCTTATGTG
>JAUEJL010004808.1:0-10297 GCA_032274825.1 Drosophyllum lusitanicum | reverse complement strand
GTGTTTGTACTTTGTATCTCTATATCTAGCAGCTTGCTAGATGTTAAATTAATAATATTTTGAGTTTGCTTGGCGGGGGTGATGGCAATGCCGAAGCTCCTTGCCTAGCTTACTCTCTTTTTTTGCCGTTCAAAAAAAATTATATTTGTATATATATCTATATTTCACTAAACATGCAGTTAACACACAAGTATATATAATCATGTTTGTATATCTATATATGTTTAACATTTCTCTTGTATAGACTTCCAAATTAATGGCTTGCAAGCTGTACCAGAAGTATTAAAAAGTTGTTTAAATTGTTTTAGTTTTGTTGTGGATAGAAGTTTAGAACTATAAGTAGAAATATATATGATTAAAGTGTGTTTGTTTAGCCATTAAAAAAGTAAAAGTGAAAAATTAGTAGTCGGGTCGGAGTAATAAATAGAATGTGACAACGGGTCATGCATCTCGAACGACTAGATTGACCTTTGACCACGTGGATCCGAGTTTATTGGTCCAAGTTTTACGTACCCGCCACTACTGTACCTGTTCGCTTACCATAAGTGATACATAACTAATAATTAATTACAAAAAACATTTGCCTTATGGCATTATCTAATCCTTTGACTCTCACTTTCAACGGTCAACATTCAAATCCCCAACCCCTTCCACCGTCACCTTTAACTTGAACATTTCCTTCCTCCCTAACTTTGACCCAAACCAATTCCAATATATAAACACTTATAAAAACATAAAAGATTCATAAAACGCATCGAAATTCTCTCCAAAATAACATTACCCACATCCTCAAATCTTATTTTTAGCTTAAAAAAAAGTGTAAACATGGCATTTTTTTGGAAGAAGCCGAGACCTAGCCGTTTGGCTGGCAAGAAACTTCTATCAAAACAAAGTTCCAGAATGGAACTCACCATTCCAACACATTTCCGGTGCCCGATTTCACTCGATTTGATGAAAGATCCAGTGACGCTTTCAACGGGCATCACGTATGATCGCGAAAGCATCGAAAAATGGATACAAGACGGAAACCAGACATGTCCAGTCACCAATCAAGTCCTCGCAAACTTTGACCAAATCCCGAATCACACAATCCGGAGAATGATCCAAGATTGGTGTGTAGAGAATCGGGCTCACGGTGTCGAAAGAATACCTACTCCTCGAACCCCAATTACCTCTTTCGATATCATAGAAATCGGTTCAAAAATGATGGCTTCTGCTTCAAAAGGAGATGGAAAAAGGTTTCTTGATTTGGTGGAGAAGATAGATGTTTGGGCTAAAGAAAGTGAGCATAACAAGAGTCTCATTAAAGATAATGGACTCGGGTACGTGTTAGCGGCTTCATTCGAGTCGTTTTCGAGTCTTTCTTTCGAAAAACATGAAAATCTTTTAAAGGAGATTATGTTTCTATTAACATGGATGTTTCCTTTAGGGATTGAAGGTCGATCTAAGCTTGGATCACTACAATCTTTACGTTGCATTACATGGCTTTTATCAAGAAACGATAATTTACTCAAAAAAAGCGCGGTGCTAACCTTAAAAGAACTTATTTCCTCCGATCAAACCTACGTAAACACCTTAATGGAAATCGAAGGCCTTCCCGAAACCTTGGTAAACCTTATAAACTCCCCTGACTGCATTTCAGCTAAAAAGGCCACCTTTTCAGTTATATATCACATAATTTCAACACAAATTGGCCTGAGTAAACTCTCATCAAGATTCTTAGAGCTGGGTGTTGTTGAATTGAGCTTGGAAGCACTTGTGGAAGCCGATAAGGGGCTAAGCGAGATCGCTTTAGGCGTTTTAGATCATATATCGAATTCGAAAGACGGAAGGGAAAGAGTGCGGAAACACGCACTGGCTGTGCCATTGTTAGTGAAAAAGATACTAAGAGTGTCTTCTTTGGCTACTGATTTCTGTGTTTCATTGTTATGGAAGCTTAGCAACAATGGTGATGGGAATGCTTTGGTAGAAGCTCTTCATGTTGGTGCTTTTCAGAAGTTATTGCTCATGTTGCAGGTCAACTGTGGTGAAGATACAAAGGTGAAGGCTACTGAGATGTTGAAACTGATGAATCAATACAAGAATAAGTTGGATTGTTTTGATTCTGGACATTATAAGTATCTCAGAAAGTCTTATTAATTTTTGGTAGTTTGTAATTAATTTGTGTTGATAATTCTTAACAAGGGTTTTGAAAGAAAAAGTAAATGATGTATAGATCACAACAAATGCAGCTAGATATCAAAATTTTGTTAACTTAAATTAATTTTACGATTAAAGAATATTGAAATACAGAAGCGGCCGGGCCTAATTTTCTTTTTTAAACGAACGACATTATTGTACGTACTAGCTTAATTAATTAAATGGCAGTATATATATATAAGTTTTTGTGAACTTGTTAATTAAACAAAAAAGTAACATATATTTTATAATAGTCATTTATCTTACGAATTTGTATGTACTCCATCTCATACTCATTACTCCCCATGTATGTGTTGGCTATAAATAAGTGTACGTATATTCAGATCGATCATGCATCCAGTTTCAGCTTCAATGTTTTGTTCATTTTGTTGTACGATGATGATGAACTTGAACAACATCCTTCATTTAATCATAAAAATGTTCGTATGCATCTGTCGATTTAAGTTTTGGTGAATTTGGCTTTTAGCTAATAATAAGATGCCACATGTCCTAAGTATTTAATATTATTATATTAAATTAAATGAGTTATTTTTCATGTGTTATTTTGTTTTTTATACTTTTTTCTAATTTTATTTTGTGGCACTTGGCCAGTTGACCCCATTCTAGTGGGTTTCGGAGTTTGGATTTTAGTTACTCGAGTAACGATTTTCTTGTTGAAAACTTGAAATTAAGAAGTTGCTCAAATTAGTAAAAAACTTTTTAAATTGCAAGATAAATTTTGTATTTAGTTAGCGACTTCTAAAATATTTTAAACATCGTAATATATATTTATATTATATTATATAAATCATTTACATGTTTTGATTAATCTCTTAAAAATTAAGTGTTTTGAAATTCCTATAATACCCCGTCTATTAAAAAATATAATTCTATGCTAGAAACAGTTAGCCAAGTCTAAAAAATGTATAACTTAAACAGTTAGCCAAGTCCAACATTACATAAACATGCATTAAATAATTAATTTAATCAATCCTATCAAATCTCATAAAAATAAAGGTAACGCCGTCGTCTAAGAGCAATACATCACATTAAGCTTGGGTCTAAATAATCTTCTACCCTTAAAAAACATCAGTCAAATGCTTTAATGAAACTGAAAAAAAAAATCGAATTTAAAAATTGGCAATATGTATGCACGATTGATTATTTTAAATAAATACATTATGAGATAAGTAATTTTTGTTTGCTGCATTTGGAAGAGATGCAGTTAGGATATAATATTTTGGTTGTTGAAGTGTCCATTCTAAACAAATTAATAAATAATAATGAAATGATTGTCAATAGTGGCCTATTATATGTCTGGAGTTCAAACTATTTTTAAGTAAACATTTTGAATGGTTAAATAGTGTTAGAAACAATGTTTTAAAACCCGGGTTGACCAGGCCGATCCGACCGGTTGATCCGTGACCCGGTGAGGAGACCGGGTCAATATACATCGGGTTTTTGCTCATTTCTGGCCCGCATTGACCCACCCGGTTTATGGTTGAACCAGTCGGCCCGGATTGACCCGGCCCGGTTTGACCCGATTTTTATTTTTTCATTTTAATATTTTTTTAAAACATAAAAGTTTAGCGATTAGTCATCTCGACAATTGATACTTTGAAACACTTACTCGACAGAAACCCTAAAAATGAGTTGTGAACCCCGCTCGACAAACGAAGACAACTCATGTCCTCTGTCATCTCCGACATGCGACTGTCCTTCAAGCGTAAACCTTCATTGAGTTCACGTAACCCTCTCAATAGAATTTCATTTTATGCTTAATAGATTATTTAGTTTCTTAACAGATTAGTAATTGTTTTCAAGTTTATATACATACATATATATACACACATATGCATATATATTTTAAAAAATTTAAAAATCTAGGAACCGGGTTGACCCGTGACCCGGTGAGGAGCCCGGGTCAACTAAAAACCCGGGTTTTAAGACATTGCTTAAAGAGATAAAAAATATAAACCTTAGGAAATGAGAAATTGAATTAAAATTTAAGATTTTGACATTTATGTGTTTAGTATGTACTTTGAGCATGAAAATAGTCAAATTGAAAAGAGAAATCGGTACATGTATTCTAATATAAATAGACTAACATGAATAAAATTTATTAATCTAGAAAAAAATTTTAACTATCAAATCCCAACCATCCATTTTAATAAAAGTTAAAATTTAATTTTGATTTTTCAATTAGTCAAAGTTTAGAATTTAAAATTTTAATAGTCTCGTTAGAAGTCTTCGTAGAAAATATCGGACACAAAAAAAACTAATAAAGTCTAAATTTGAAACTCTGTAATATCATTTTACTTGACTAAAGACATCTCGATTGCGATAAATTTTACGTGCTTTAATACACAATTACATCACACAAATATCTATTCTTTAATAATAATTATAACACGATAACTATTATTAATTTAATTAGAAAATCTTAATCTTTCATTTAGTCAAAATTAATAACAATTTTTAATTAAGCAATTAAAGTCATTTATTTGATCAAAATTTAAATCAATTTTGACTTTAAAGTTTGGTAGATCCGTTTTAAAATATAAAATATCACCAGCTTAATATGTTTATCCAATAGATCATCTCGATTAAACAATGATAGTCAATTCATTCAAATATTATCAAACTTCATTTGATTTTTATTTTTTTAAATTTGAGATATGCTCGTATAGATTATTTCATTACTGAAAAAAATAACACCAAATCTGATAATCATTAGGCTATGAAAGCATTATAATCATTTGATTCGTTAGTTATTTTCAATTGAGTGTCCCCTGAACATATTATTTTTAAAATTCTTATGATTTTATTCTTTTAAACTCTATTTCTTTCGCATCTTATAATTATTTAATATTTTTTATTTATTATTTTTAAACCAGCTCGTATACTACACGTAGAGCATTTTTCTAGTAGAGTAATGGGTAATTTCAAATATCATGTATTCATATCAAGGTAAGCATTTGAAATTCTAAGGATTGACTTGGCCTTATCTTAATTTTTTTCCATGGACGCAACAGGTAGAGTAACGGGTAATAATTTCAAATGCTATGTATTCATATACACGTTACGTAAAGATACGTGTAATTATCTTGAAAGATCAAGGTGACCTAGTGTGATACGAACCCATCCCATACTAGGCTCGTATCATGCCATAAACCCAAGTGTAGAACTCACCACCAAAAGCTAGCTTATAGGGGGCGGGGACACCTAGACTTATAAGCCACCAACTTAATTTACTTTTGGCCGATGTGGGATCATAACAGTTTTCGTCTTCTTGGTATATCTTACTGACCGTATCTCTGTATCCTTGTCTATACTCGAGGGTTACGGTCAGTAGATAGAAGCATTTCTGCTTCTTAAAACAGAAGATTCCACTTGTAATACACATCATACTTAGTTACTTACATTATAACATCTAAATATGACTTAGAGAATATAATAAGTAAAAATGGGAAAGTAGTCACCTTAACCTCTAATATCGAGTCTTTTGTCAGATTTAAAAGTTCCAAAATGGATGTTTCAGTTACTGACATTAACTCTTTTTCTGCTGAAACTGGATGTCTTGCCAAAGCTGATAAAACAGCAGCTGAATGGCTTAACATATCCAAGAGCACCTGAAAACAAAAAGTCAGTTTCTATTTGGAACTTTTTGTAGCATTAAGACACTGAGAGTGATGTCAATATGGCTAAATAAGCACTAACGTCCTTTAAAGTCACATAATGGTATGGAAATTTTTTTAATCGGATGCATACAGCTCACCATGTACACTAACAAAATCCTAGCAACTGGAAAAAAGATAAGGTTGACTTGATCGGTCAAGAATATATCACCTGGAAAAAGAGACTATAATGTTCTTCTTCTTGAGAATCATCAGTGGACATAAGTGTCATCTTCATGTGTTTTCTAAACCATATACTTGCCTTGTATAGATTTAAGAAAAAACTTGCTTAGTGTATGGTGGGAAAATCATCAATTGGTCATTCATATCAAGTAAAAGAAAATGTACCTTGGTTCCCAAAGCAAGCAATTGACCGAGGCATTTGGATATATCTGATTCTAGGTAAGTTGTAGCCACTTGTAATATAGTTTTGTTTAACATGCACTGGGATACATCCAGACACGTGAAGTCTTCCCAGAAGGTCTAGCCTCAAGTTAAGGCGACAATGTAGTGCTAGAAACACAGAGCACTAAACATACAGCTCTTAACGTTCAACAATGGTTTTTCGTTATATGAGACAACAAAGTTGTGTGGGTTTGAAATGCATCCACATAAACAATGAGGCAATCCAATATATTCTGGTGATCTTCGAGAATATATGTTAAGAGATAGAATGCAAAAAAGTAACTTCCTAAGTGGTCGCAAACATATGACTATTGTGATGAGAGTATGCCTTTCATGATTGAGCTACCATAGATAATGGGGTTCCATATCTAATAGTTATTAGCAGCACATGGTAGTGTTGATTCAGGTGATGGTAGAAGCTTTACACGTATATTGTTTTGAGAACTTACTTCACAAAAGTTAACACATAGCAAACACGATATCATGAATCGCTGAATATAGTAAATTATAGCTTTTTGATTTTTATGAAAGACATGAACGGTGAAATTCAAAATCAAACAAAGGACTTCTGAGCATGATACTGTTAGACATTCCAGGATAGAAGCCCGTTCATTTTCATCAGTAATATCTAACTCCCCAAGTTCAGAAATTAGTTGAGTACGACTCTCAACCACCTGCAGAATTAAAAGCACAATTTACGAGTAAGATAACAAATGATGTTATTTCTACATCTACGGAATAAAATATAGTATTCCCTTTCCCTTTCCCCTTCAGTGCAAGACTAGCTCTTTTGGTTGATAAAAACACTAAAGGATAAATAAACGCAAAAGTTAACATGAATTTTCAAACATGCCTTAAATTCTGATGGGGATGATATAATAAACTAATGATTTTGTCTCCAAACTATACATGTAATCAATACTTCCATAAAAATCGATAACATGCCATGCCCAATCATCAAGCTAGCCCCAAAACCTTGAAATCAGCTAATACCATGATGGGAGCTTATTAGCAACACACACCCTGACACTTAAGGGGAACTCATTTCACATCATAGTTGGCGTTAGACAATATGTCACCAATTCCGTCACTTTAAATCCCTGAGTTCTTATTCTGCTTATACAAAAACCCAAATAGGATCCACAATGACCTCAAAATTAATTAAATCCATGGTGGGAAGTTTTTAGTAGCCTGAACCGTGGACTTATAAAAGAGCTCTGAATTCGTATAAAAACCTACATGGGACAAATGTCAAAAGAACAACATAACAGACTTGGAAAGAAAATTCAATGTTCCTGTAATAACCTTGCAAGGACCATGGTAGTTCATGCCCCCAAAATTACTAGAGAATCTGATGGCCACATAACTGTTGAGTACTATTCAGGAGAATGAAGAATTGAAGATTCGTGATCAGAATCTTATCCAGGATGTCTAGTTTAAGGTGAATCAAATATTGCCCAAAGAATGGAGTTCCTAAACAGACCCTTAATGAACAATCCTCTCTAGTTTGTGATTGATTAACAGTTTCTCCAACACATCTGGTTTCATCAGGAATTACAGAAATGAAGTTGCAAACTTCCAATTTCCCATAGAAGTTTCATGTATGCACAAGCAAATCAAAGGGACCTGAAAAAAAATTTCTTGGGGGTTGGGGGGTTGGGGAGGGGGGGAGGAAATGAACTCAGAAATTCAGAATGGAAGTTGAAGAAAGCTTACATCTGAAGCTTTAATAGCATCGAGCAAGCTCCTGAGCTCGTTTTCAGACGGCTTTCTCTTCATTGTCGCTCTCTCCGTCTCCGATCGCTCGCCGTGAAATAATTTTCCCGCCTGCGAAATATTGTTTGGAGCGTAAGCGATAGTTTGTAATTGTAGCCTGAAGTTTATTTTCGTGATGTTTGCTCCTAGGAGTGTTTTTAGTGAACCGGGAGAATTGGTTTTTCGTTTAGAACAAATGGTTATAGTTCTAAGAGGAGAAATGTTTGTTCACTCATTTCTATTTCTCTCTTTTATTTGTATATTCATTTCTCTTCAATTTGTAGAAAAATGGATAAAAATGGCAACCCATATCTATTCATCATCATTGATGTTCGGTTGCGCTGTGTTTTTGGTGTTCTACTCATCATCGTCGACGTTCGACGAGGCGGCCAACGCCGTAACCGCCGTCCGGTGACCTGAGCCACCATTTCTCTGTTTCATTTCTTTGATGATACCAAACAAGGTAATCGGTTTGCTTAAAATTATAGATTTAATCTCTTGTAGTAATTTTACGAGTTTGGCCTCTTTCAATCTAATTTTATTACACTTTCCGTTTCAAATCAACTTAAAAAGATCAAATTACCCTTTAGTTCTTTCATTTATTCATTTATTATTATTTTAATTCCTTTTAAATGGTATTTAATATCCAAATATTTAATTAATTATAGGTAATTAAATAGTTATCTTCTAAGTACCTCCCATCACCATCTCCCGCCATTCGAAAATCAAAACCTTAGGATTTTAGATCTAGATCAACTTCAATATCCCATCTCCAACACTAAAAAAAATTTAACCCCCGTTATTTAAAGCCTTTAACCCCGATTTTGAAAGGGGGATGAAAGGGAGGAGGCAACTAAATGTCAGAATCAACCCCGGTTGAAAAATCAGGGCTAAAAACCCTTTAATCCCGGTTAAAAACCGGGTCTGAATATCAGTAAAAAATATAAAAATTATACAATTAATTTTCTGTTTGTATTTACCAACAAAATTCAACCCAATTAACAACTACATAAGAATATCTTTATACCATATCTACTAAATATACCATTTCAATTAAAAATACATATACTAAATAACTAGCTAGTTTTAAACTCCAAACACAACAAGAAAGTCTTGTAGTTACTAAGTTGTAACAAACTACATATCAATGTTTTAACGAAATTATTGTAGGAACGGACTTTTTTAACGGTACCATCAAGTCAATTGAATCAAGCACCAACTAATAGCCCAATGGTTGGTTTTGAGACTTTGTGAAGAAAGTAAGATATGCAAGATGTTGTTCATGGTATCTTTTTCCTTGTTACCTTTGAGAGATCTGATCACAAACATGAAGAAGGTTAGAAACCAAAAAGGCAGAAATCCAACAATAGACTATAAATCCTACTACAAAAGCTTGACATTTTAGTAGAGCAAGACTGATCTCAAAACTGTAAAAGGTTGGTTATAATTAAAGTCAACAATTAAAGGTATACTAGGTTAAAGCCAGTGTAAACACGAGCATTGCTTAACATGATACTGGGTTGTAGCGACATTGGCAACTTAACTAAGCATAAAGTATTTTTATCCTTATTTTCAACATTTTTTAACTGGCAAGATCCCCCTGATGCGTTTAAAGAAAAGACATAAAAGAACCCACTGATGCATTTAATGAAAAGACATAAAAGAACCTTCTGTTTCACCAGAATCAAGACAGCACTTGGCAGAACTTGGATCAAGCATGTTTTTAAAGAGTTCTGATCCAAAACAAAACTTTTACTGAAATAAAAACAACTGAATTTGAACCTTAAAAGAGTTCTAATCCAGTGTGTGCATCCAGAACATTCAATGGATCGTCAAGTAGATAAATGTAACAACCTCATATTGGGTCTGGTCGTGTTCGAATCTGGTACGTCTAAATTCTAATTTAAATATTGAATAAAAGGAATTATATATATATAATTGATAATTTGGGAAAATAGAAGAAAATAATAAAGAAATGATAATAATAAAATATTATTATAAATAGATAAGAATAATAAAATATTAAATGGTTTAGAATGAGGTTTCCAAAAATATCCTCGTTGGTTAAAACGGGTACTCGTGCGTTAAGTTGTAAGTCGGAAAGGGGAACAAGATACCCACTTGTGGATAATATTAAACCACAAGTGGGCATATGACTGTAAACTCACGTGTACAGCCACCTCTTCACAAACACAGATGTTGTTACTTTCTCTCATCTTGGTGTTCTTGGCTTGTGAAGGAGAAATCATCAAAAAGATCAAACAAGCTACTGATTTTGCAAG
>JAUEJL010004797.1:0-10298 GCA_032274825.1 Drosophyllum lusitanicum | reverse complement strand
TTGAAGTGCGTTGGGAGACTTTCAAGGACAGACCTCCAAGAATGAATGTTGCAAGTAATTGGCAAAATTTTATTCCATCGTACAAACCAGAATGGATTAAAAAGAAACTTGTCAATTGCCTTCATTAGACCACTAGAGGGTATACCAAAATCTAACACAAAACATATTGCTAAAAGGAAAGAGTTTGCTCTTTCATCAGGATTGCAATAGGGTCATAGTGGCTGTGTGTGGTGCTAAGTTACTTGTTCTATATTTCACGCAATGATATCATCTATTTTCGTATTTACGGGGATCCATCATCCCATTTCGCCAACTCTTTTGAAAAACTATAAACATAATGAACTATGTATGTACCTTCTTATGACACAATCTTGTGGTCAAATATTTGATTTCAAACTATTATACAAACATTTGTGCCAGGCATCCGAAAGAGATTTCCAATAACCAAATTTCATGGAAAAACTTTAACCGATTTATATTTGAGTCCACAAGCAAACTTGACCATTTCCATGGATTTTTTACGGATTTCCCATTGATTTGAAACTAGTATATTTGTAGGAAAGTTGTATAAAATTCCTACGGATTTGTCACCACATTTGAGTTTTAATCCAATTAAAGGTAATGATTAAAGGGATTTCCTATGGATTTGTAATAAGAAGAATCCGTGGAAAAGTATCACACTTTTCCGACGAATTTTCTATGAATTGAGTATGAAAAGAAGAACATAAATACTAAAAAGCGATTTCTCACAAATTTCCCATGGATACAAAACAAGAAGAACTACGTGGGAAATTAAGTTGTACAACTTTCCCACAGACGTTGCACATAATTGAGCATGAAACCATACATAACCATTAAAGAGCAATTTGCCACATATTTTTCACAGTATGGAATAAGGAGAATGCCATGGGAAATTTGTTGCAAAAGTTGTATAATTTTTCCACGAATTTCCTACAGAATTGAGTATGAGACCACATGTGAGTCATAGTCACATTGTATAATCATAGCCATACTTAGTTTAAATAATTCAAGCATGGTCAATATTGGTCGACCAAGGTCATACTTTGTTCAAATGGGTAATTCAAGTCACGCTTGGTTCAAACAAAACATAATTTGTTTAAATAAGTCAATAATGATCACATTGTAAGGTCATACTTTGTTCCGATAGTTGAATTACGATCAAAATCAAATAGGTCAATCATTCTTAACATTGATAGATCAACATCACATTTAATCATGTTATAATGCTTGTACTCATAAATGTGACTAACATAACCAAATTAATATGATATTATACAACCTACTCATACTCATCATAATGTACAAGGCTTCATTAACACATGTCATGACACCTATGGCTCATCAAGGTCCATTATTGAACACTAAAACCTTATAAAATTTTATGATCTATATGGAACATTAAAACCCACATAGATCACGTATGACACTTTTATGGCCCATCAAAACCCATTACAAACTAATATCCGTAATCAAGACAAAATATGACTAGTATAAGTCATTATGAATTTTAACTTATATAACATTCTAAAACCCATCACAACGTTTTAAAACACATTAATACTTTATTAATACAAATTGGATATATTGTTTGTTGTTTAAATACTATCGATATATAACAACAAAAAAACATTTATCAAAACCATAGATCGAGGTGAATTTGTTCTTGTTAAGATATTCAATTCTTAGATGTTACTTTTGCTTTTGTAAACTGATTTGGTTTCTAAGTGTAGTTTGTGAATATCTAGATTTGGGTGTTAGGGTTCTTATACGGCCAGGTAAATTGTTGTAATCTTATATACGAGTAAATCTTCCAACTTCTTGATGATATTATATTACCAATGCAATAATATCTTGTTAAAATTGCTTTACGTGATCATCGTTTTAGCTAGCGTGAATCTATTCTTGATCTTACATCAAAAGAGAAATAAAGGAGCATTTCTTTATCATTATTGACATCTTTCTATTACAATGAGGATGTATTTACGCGATAAAAATAAGTTTTTAACGTGTGTGTGTTATATTGTTAATAAGGAAAGAGTTTGCTCTTTGCTTAGGACTACAGGATCATGGCGGCTCCTTCTTGTGCTAGTTACTTGTTCGATAGTGTAAGAGCACAAGGAGTCCAAGGATGAAGAGATTAGTCGCCTTTTTGACGTATGTCAGTCATACTACTTCATCATTTAGCCGTGGCTTGTCGTCCGTTGCGCTCGTCATCCATATGCATATTTAATTTTTTTTCAACCAATGAAACAAAATTAAATTTGTATGGGTCAAGTGATTCAGTAATTACTAATGGATGTTAGTCATGTTGATGTGGTGGTTATTACTACATGTGCTCTTAATTTACCAAATGATCCTAAAACAAATACTATGTTATGAGATTAATCCAACATGATGCACCTCTATCCAAGTTTCCTATGTATGGGTATGTCATAAGTGATTATTATAAGCTTTTATACTTTTTCTTGGTGAGATAGATGTATTGTACTATAGCACAAGCTCCTATAATCACTTGGTAATCTTGGAAACACATTTACTCATCTTTGATCCTTTCACTTGACTCGTAACATGTTCGAATATAGGTCATATGGAATCCAAAATCTCTCGTTTGATACGGCACTTAGTGGTAGTATTACATGTGCTAATGATCCTAAAAGAAATACCATGTTATGATATTAATGCAACATGATGCACCTCTATGTAAGTTTCCTATGTGTGGGTAAGTCGTAGCCGATGATTATAAGCACTTATACGAGTTCTTGGTGAGAGAGATGTTTCATACTATAGCACAAGCTCACTTCGGTAATCTAGGAATGCATGTGTTGACAAATCTTCCTTGGAGACACATTTACTCATCTTTGATCCTTTTGGTTGACTCGTAAAATGTTCAAATGTAGGTCATATGGAATCCACAATCTCTCATTTATGTGGTTGTTGGGATATATGTGTCGGTCACAAGCATAATTTTAAGTTACAGAAACAATCAAACTAAGCATGTATTATATATTTGCCTCATGGTTGCGACTTCATTTGGGTTTGGATATGCACATCACAAATGGTTATATTTAGTTATTTTGAAAACTTGATGACATACTAGGTTTTATAATTATAATTTGAAGGAACCAACTACAATCATAATGATCTTTTAGGTTTTTAAACCAAAAATTACCAATTTTTTCCCATTGCCAAAAATAGTGTGAAATCCATTGAAAATTGAAATCATCCATACAAATACAAAGAGAGCTGATTTATACACAACTGAATTTCTTCATACACAACAAGTACAAGTAGTTAATAACATACAGTACAAGTCGATAATCCATCAAGTTATGTATGACCAATTTTGTTGTGTACGGATCACTACCCAAATCTAACGCTCCGTTCTCGAGTTTTTTAAGGAAGGAAAGGGAAGGGAAAGAAAGGATCATGTTGTGTTTTTGAGTTGAAGGAAAAGAAAGGAAATAGAGGAGGAACCATTTCTTTCCAAATCATCCCACATTTGGGAGGATAAGGTTTTAACTAAATAGTCTCTTCTTCCCCCTCCCTTTCTCTTCTTAAAAAACACTTCAGAACACACAACCCTAATGGTTTCCTTCCCTTCCCTTCCCCTCCCCTCCCTTTCCTTCCAAAAATCAACTCGAGTACACAGTGTAAATGTTTGTATACATATATCCACCCTAATTTCCATTCCATTCTATGATCGTCTCATAATCGTAGCAGATTCTGAATGCAAACAAAAAAGTAAAAGCCACCTAAAGAGCCAAAAACAAACATAACATTACCATATTAGTCTTTCTCTTGGTTACATACAGTTACTGATGGTGGTTTTTCACCATGTATAGTATTCCCACTAAAACTTTCATGAAAGTAAACAAAGCCAGATTAAGAGAAAAAAGCGAAGCAAAAGACCCGAAAGAACACAGCAACATACCAGCCATAATAAGTCACAACTAGAAAATAACAACGTTCAGAAATAAGACTACAACTATCATTCCGTATTTGAAACCAAAAATTAGAAGACCTACATTCGTTTCAATTTCAAGAGATTCACCTTCAAAAATGCCAAAATTGACTACAAAAAGAAAGGAAATGAAAAAATTCCTCAAGGCTCTTACTTCTTCTTCTTGGCAGCATCCCCAGCCTTTGTCTGCACACCCACCAAATAAAATCATTTACATAAAACCTACCCGCATGCTTGTAAGAAATTTAGTTAAAGATAATCAAGAGTATTAGTGGTTCAGATGGTTTACCTTTTTCACACCTCGAATCTTCTTTGCCCTGTTCTTCCTTTCTTTCAGTTGCTTCCTTGACTTCTCGATCTTGGTATCCAAACCATTCTGCAAAAACAGCAGTAAATATAATTCAAAATCCAGGAAACAAAAACCAACTTAAACCCCCTTACTAGCAAATTGCCTACATGATAACAAGGAACAACAAAAAAGTGGATAACAAATATATCCCTAAATGTTTCTTCAATTTCTTTTCTGCATCCACATGATAATAGGATAAAACAAATTTAGGTTCAAGATTCAGTGATTTACCCTGATAAGTCTGTATTTTGGCTCATATTTCTTTGCATTCTCAACAGAATCATAAATCAATCCAAAACCAGTCGACTTTCCTCCACCAAAATGAGTCCGGAACTTAAATACAAAGATTGAACTTGGATCTTTCACCTCATACATCCTTGCCAATTTTTCTTTCAATTCAGCCTTCATCAAATAACAAGTACACAAAAAAAACAAGGAATGATCTTTTTAGCTATATAATAAACACAACATACTACATGAACAGCTTTAAAAAGTGTACTTTGTTATATGGATCTCTATAGATACAATCACTTAAAATACAATTCAGAAATTTCACATCTACTTTGTACGTTAAGGTCATAAAACGCAAATATCTACATGAAACACTGTGTCTAAAACTGTTCACCGACACATTGGGAAAGAAATGTTCACGTGAAGTCGTATAGTAAGACCAGTTTTAATTCATCTGTTCCCATTTTTGCAATGTAAGTATGCAGTTCGCTTTTATCAATTTGACAACAAGCCAGCAATAAACTATCTTATATTATTGACAGAATAAAGGGTTTCATATGAAATATGAACTAGTTGGTGTCAAACCTTGGAGACATTTGGCCTGCCAGGATGAAGCACGTCAATTACCTACATTGACAAAAGGAATGTATATGTTTAAAACAAGGAAACTATAAACAAATGATACAATTAACACTATCACAGATCAACTTGCGCGAAGAACTCACAAACTGCTTCCTAGAAAGAAGTCTATTTGTCATGAACTTCCTTGTACGAATGGTTACAGCCTTGGTGTCCGCCATTTTCACTGCAGAATACAAAATGCCCAAAAGAAATCTCTCAAAATAGTGATCAGCTTCACCAAATATAACGAGCATTCTTGATACAAGAGGCACATGGACGTGATTAAGAAGCCAATATATTGAGCTTAGCAAATATTAAATACCCTAAAATGGCTTCAGTCTAATTTTGACTCGTGTTCCTCTACCGTGTAGACAGTCTACAGACTACAACGATAGCTAACTGATAACCAAATCATAATTCCTGAAAATACATGATTTTAACCTAAATTATAAAATCGAGAGGTAGTATCATAGGCATCAAACTGTACATTCCCTTCCAGGTAGCCCTGATTTCCAACTTTCCTTCAATATAAAACCAAAAACTTCAAGGAAGCAAATAAAAAAGAGCTTCCGATTACACTGAAATCAATTGAATTACCGTTGTAAGACTAAGACAGACCCATTGCAATACACAGACTGGAAATCTTACTGTTTTGGTGAAACAAGTGACTATTAGAGTAAAACGAAGCAAAACATGAACATGAAGAAACCCTAGCTATGTAATAGATGTCGCGAGAGTGAAAAGGCGGACCTGAGATTGCCAACTCCGGCGAGTGCAGCGGCGGTGGCTCTTCCTTTTTCTTTCTTCTTGCTGAGTCGTCCGTCGGCTGGGAAAAATAGAAGGAAACCCTACGGGCAGTTTTTAAACAAGTATATAGGATTTTTCGAAAACTTCTTTGTGGGCTTGGTTTCAAGTGGGCTTGCCTGGCTGAATACGTCGCCATGAGCCCATGAGTGATCAAGGACGTGGACGTCATGGAGGTGTAACCCACTTACCTCTTAACAAGGATTTGTTTGTATTCGTTTGATTAAATAAAGGGGAATAAGAATGTTAAAATATAAGAAAATACAAAGAAATTCAATAAATATTTCTTACTATTATCATTACTGTTAATATTGTTTGGTTAATATAGGTAATCATTATATACATATATATATATATATGTATATGTGTATATATACATATATGTGTGTGTTGTGTAGGTTGATGGTGGTGGTGGTCATTGGTATTGATGGTGGTTGTTAGTGGCAATAGTAAGTTGTGCTAGTGGTTGGTGATGGTGGTAGCAACCGTTAGTGGTGATAGTCGGTGGTAACAACAGCGATGTTCGTTGAGGCAGTGATTAATGTTAATTAGTGGGGGGAGATGGTAGTTGATTACGATGGTGGTTGCGACAGGCGGATGTGGTAGTCAATAGAGGTAGCCACGGGAAGTGGATGTAGTGGCTTCGGGGATGGCAACAAAGGTCTATGATGTTAGTAGAGTATAGTGATGGTGGCGGCAACAGCAACAATAGTCTATGATGGTGGTAGAGTGTGATGGTGGCGTCAGGTGTGGTGGTGATTGTGCGATGATCTACGATGGTGTGGTGGCTACGGCATGTGGTGGTGGTGGTGGGGGGAGACGACGGTGGCCCTAGAGGGTGGTGGTAACGATATTGGTGGTGGTCGGTGATGGGTGGGGACACATACATACCTGAATTATTACCCCTAATTTACCTGGGAATGGTTCATGGGTAATGATTGATTATTATCATTCACATTCCTTACCCCTAAAAACCCCAAACTAAACACCCCCTTAGATAATTACTTGGGTAGACAGACGTTTTTTTAGAACATTGTTTACATATGGTTAGACATAACAATTTTGCATTTCTTATTTTTACTTATTTTTTAAAGTGGTAAGTTATCACTTTAACCTTACACAATTTTATAGACATCAAACTTCTAGGCCATATTTTTTCTATAGACATAGAATAAGTGTTAACAAAGTACGTTTACTGAAAACGGTAGGTATTAAATTACGAACTGACAAATTCCAAGAAACAAACTCCTGAAATTAGGTTTTGACACTAATTCAGATAGGTACTTCAGATAAGTGAACTTCAAATCACAAGATTCAATTTAGTAAGCTTCAAACTTTCAGTTCAGTTATAAAGCTTCAGTTCAGATAAGAAGCTTCAGTAAGCTTCATTCAGATAAGAAGTTTTGGTTCAAAAGCTTTAGTAAGCTTCAGTTCAGATAAGAAACTTCAGTAAGCTTCAGTTCAGATAAGAAACTTCAGTGAGCTTCAGTTCAGATTTAAGGAAACAGGATGAGGCTTGTATCCGACACGATTCCCTTAAACAGATGAGTCGTCTGTTCCCAAGGTACAACAGCGTAAGTAGATGTACTGCTGGAGATGACCACTTGCCCGGAAACTCGCGGAAAAGTTGAGTGCAAGAACAAAGAAAGAAGCTATGTATTACAAGAATGAGACACTTGACCTCTTTTTATAGTAAAAATTGAAACCGGAATAATTAATTTCGTAATTAACAGATTATTGTGTTTCAATTACAAAAACTAAAACTGGGTCAAAAGAAAAATTATCAAAACCATATTTTCGCCTACGAAATCACCATCGGCATGGCACCCCTCCGGGTGAGCAGGTAGGATATGGAGTAAAATTACACAAACAAGTTTGTAAGCCCTTATGCTTCCATAGTTATAAACCCACTAAATGGTTTTTCCTCCCTTCTATGTGGGACACATTCCCACACCCACTTGGTTTTTACCAAAATTCCATATCAAGTACTCTACTTTGAGTATCGATATCTCATTCACACATACTCCGTTTTGGACACATTATATATTGTTTCGAAGCTCTCATAACGGGGAATAAAAATCCGCTAAGAATTTAACATAAACAATACATATGTATGTATTTAAATGTGTCCAAAGTTAGTAAAAATACATCTTTTTTTACTAAACTTTCTAACAATAAGAACCAAGACCTTTTATATTTTTGGAAACAAACACAAAGATTAATTAAAATAAGTGTCAAAATAAATAAGATATATGGAGAAAAATAAATGATAGATTACAAGTGTTATTATATTGTGGGTAGGAAAATGTATGGATTACTTTGTAAAATTGATTCATTCACGAAAAATTATATGTTTCACTAATTTCTAACATTGCTTGAATCTTTCGTGGATAAACCAATTTGATAACTGGAAACATCATCTCACAAATAAAAAAATATGGATTTAGTATGATGAAATACTTGAAAGGTTTTTTTACTACACCCTAATCTAGTTTTTCTCTACACCATATTATATATTTTTCTCACATTTAATTGCTTATTGAGTCTATTTTTTATATTTCCAAACTATTCCATATAATAAAATTATACAAATGAGAGTTCAAAAACCAAAGATTATTATGCATGTCTAAACACGCTACTTGAAATTCCATCTCTATTGTCACGTTACTCCACTTCCCTTATCACATCATATTATATCATTATTCATTCATCATCTCAAATGCAAGTATGCAACTCAATCTCTAGCTTTATATAAATAAAATCCATAGCCTCTAACTCTAGATAAAAAGCTTCATCTCTAGCTTAAGCTTCAACTTCATTTGATAGAAGCTCAAACCCCAACTTGACTAAGGCTATAACTTCAACTAGTTTTTTTAAACATGTCTGAGAAAAAAAAGTATTTAAGAAAAAACCATCCCAATAGAATATATATGGTTCAAAATGAACAACAAGGGCATCTAATCTCTAATGCCTATTATTAGTATTTTAAAAAATAATCGTTTTAAGTAATATATGTTTTTTATATCATTAAATCAAATCGGGTTAAATATGTCAACTTCGGGTTTTCGTGTCAATGATGTGTTTGTGTCGACCTTTCTCGTGTCATTTCAGGTTGACCCATTTATGACAATACTTAGTTTCATGTCGAGTTTGGTTCGGATTGGGTTTCGACATGCTAAGAGTTGCCGGCATGAAACCCAAAATACTTTAAAACTATCCTTCGGGAGAGTATATCTTGCCACCTCATTAATTATTTTTTTGTTGAATACACATAATAAATACTTTGTCTTATCTCAGCTAACTCGAAGACTTTTAAGCCACAGTTACAACTATTTTGTCAAACATACTCATACAAATAAAAACTAAATAAATGTTTCATCTCCAACTCAAGCTTTAGCTCCATCATAAAAACTCGAGCCTCAACTTTGACTTCTACTTCAAAACTGACTAGTTTTCCAAACATGCATGAAATAAACAAAGTACAACGTGATAGTGTTTGTTTTAACAACTTATTTCTTATTTTCTATAAAGAATGTTCAATATAGTACATACTTAATTCATTGTAACACCGTGCTTTTGAGAACCAGATTTTTCTTTTTAAAACACTAATTCAAGTTTCCAAACCGCATGGGTTTGTCTGTAATTAAAACATTTACACTTGGTTTCAATATTTAAACAAGCAGCGGAAGAAAATACGTGACAATTTATATACAATCAAAAATTAGCCACATTACATCATTTTGGTGTTACTGATACTAACCGGCTGACCATTATCAGAGTATAAATTCAAACATGATATTAACAGAGTGTTTAACAAACAATGTTCCTCCAAAACAAATAACTACCCGCAGGCACCCGAGCTCACAGCCTAAAGATCACCTGCACATGCGGGGGAGAGAAGTATCTGTTAGCTATAAAAGCTAGTGAATACAAAATAACATAATAATCAACATAAGTATATTATATATCATCAATCATGCTCAAACAATGCTATCCTAGCATCTCGTGATGAGTTGGCGTAGTCAGAAGGCGACATATCTCGCAGGGTAGCGAACTCGGCTCAATGCACCAAACTGGGGTACCAGACACATCAACCACGCCGGTGGGTGAGTTGTGAAGCGGTCCACCATTGCGTTTTGGAATCAATTGATTCCTCTGAGTACAGTTGGAGGCTGATACCCATCCGTTCGGGGAGCATTGGGCTTGCAAGGCCCTAAATACCTATACAGGTACTGCTGATGCTATCAATGGTCCGCAGACCTCAAGCAATCCCAGGCCATCGCTGGCCCCGATGAAGGACTAGTCAGTCCC
>JAUEJL010004786.1:0-10298 GCA_032274825.1 Drosophyllum lusitanicum | reverse complement strand
AATTCATTTGGTAATTTAAACTTTATTTCTTGTGAAATAATAATGATATGTTACTTTTTCCTAAACCGATATCTACAGTTTAAAATTATGATTTCTAAAACGGATCAATGAACAAAATAAGTTATTATTTTGCAGCATTAAAAGTATCCAATTATTCACTACCTAACACTTTCAGTCAACTAATTTTGTTACCTTAACTAGGACCCCAAAAGATTGATATCCTGGATTCGTCACTGCTAGTTATCACCGGTGGTCTGTTGAGGGTTCCAAACTCAATGATGGAAACTAAACACGAGGGTTGCGCTTGTTGCGGGACTTAACCCAGCACCTTACGACACGAGCTAACGACAACCATACACCACATGTATTCATGTTCCGTGAAGATTTAATATCTTGGTGCAAAATGAGGCATGTTACCTAAGTTTTGTAATTGTCAATAGACAAGCAAAAGGCAAGACCAAGTGGAAATATATAGGGACAATGAAACTATTTGTTCATTCAAAAATGGTAGGAGATATTCAAAGATGAAGGATGCGTGGATGTTAAGGGTTTTATGTCACGTTCATATATAATCATGAACATACAATGTATAGAGTTGTGTTTAATAAAATCCAAGTAAAAACATAGTCCTAAAATTTTAATATTCAATCACAGGTGATTCAGTATACAATCAAATATTATTTGTAAAAGCATCACATGTGAATTATGAAAATGTCACTTCGCCCAAATTTTAAAATGCAATCTGGACCATTGATGTCGTTGATTCAAAGACTAAAAGTAATCCCTTAGAACTATGAATTAAATATGGACTGTATTGAACATTTCTCACAATGTATATTATCTCATTTTTTAATAAAAACATGAAAGAAAAGGGAGGGAATCATTTCCTTGTAAATTATCTCATTTTTTAGATTTCATAGCAAAATTGGCCCAAACTCCTCACTCCAGATCCTTCCATTTCGTCCCCTTTCCTTAGTTAAATGAAACTCGAGAACATAATTTTCTTTGTTTTTCCTTCCGGGTCATTTTCTTCCCCTCCTAAAAAAACTCGGCAATAGGGTATACAGGTCCTCTAATGAAGGTGTTCTCGTGTTGCATCTTCAAGTGACGGAGATACCCTCAACGTCTTTAACCGCACCCACGCAATCTGTTTTATATTTAAACTGTTTTCTGATTTGTCGAAACTGTTTCGAAAAAAATAAAAAGTTTATCTTTTTTTTAAAAACCGAAAATAAAAACCAAAAGATAATTTCACGACTAACGGCATCCTTATATGTTTCATGGCAACCCTGTTACCCTGAAAGAATAATCTGGAAAAGGGTCTTTACAAAACCAAGTAACCAACCAACCATCATTTTCATTATATATTACAAATTTATTACACCAACATCAAAACCAAATTTGTTTTTTTCACATAGAAAACCCCACAGAAACTAAACTGAACACAAGGAATGAAGCTTTTATAGAATCCCAACTCAAGATCTCTTAAGGGTGTTTTCAGAACAACTTTAAACCGCTTGAGTGAGTGAGCATAGATTGAAATAAAACATGAGTAAAAGTATTTTCAGTTTTACAAATGATTTTTGTGCAACAAGGGATCAGAAATGACCTGGGGCTCGAAATCGGGTTTTACATATCGGGAAAGCAAGTCAGCGTATAACTCGTACCTTGCCGTCATACGGAACCCCCATTTGTCCTTTAGCTGTCTGCAGAGGTTAAGATCCATCTCTGATATCAACAGTCCATCTTTGTTCCTTGAAAGTGAGGGAGTACATGAAGCATCTGGAGCAGAAACATGACTTGAACCATAAAAATGACCAAAATCTGCATGTTGCGGCTTTCCATCGCCTGATGTGAATGGGTTCGGGAACACCTCGGTCCCGACCCGGTTGATGGACCCCACAAAGTAACTATTTGCTATTGCAGCATTCCGAGCCTAAAAACAGAAACTTTTTAGTAATGACTAAACATGACGTGTTGAGCCAACCCACAAACATTTTATTTAATTTTATTTTGATATTAATATAAAATTATGTGTCATGTATGATTCCAAACTTACATTATAGCAATTTAGAATGTTTCATGCAACTAAATGGATTTCACATGACTTGCAACCCGTTTCACCAACTTGCCCCATTTCCTTTGTGGTAAAATCTTTTAGCTTAACGTGTTTGACCGTTAGAGTAATGACATAACCTAAATCAAATTATTTGTATATAAAAATGGGTCAAAGTTGCCATGTCTAGCAAAATGCTAAAAAGAACAATATAATCTTTTTTTCTTTAAGATGTATACTATTTTTGCAATAACAATAACTCATTTGCAAGGAAAAGGCAATTGCTCCTAAAGGAAGGGGAAAAAGCAAAGAATATAGGGTACCTCAATGGGCCACATTGGCTCACTGAGTTCACCAACGGTGGCAGATGGATTGAAGACAATTTCTGCACCATTTAACCCAAAGGCTAACCAGTTTAAAGGATGATGTCTTCCATAGCATATGTTGACCCCAATCTTTCCATAGGCCGTCTCAAACACAGGGTGCCCGGTATTGCCCTCCATGTAATATGTACTCTCATTGAAATCCCCAACTCGGGGTATATGATTCTGCATTTTGAGTTGCAAAAACTTTTCAGCATATACCAGAATGATTAGCATTAAGTAGTAACGTTTTTAAACCTGATAAACTTGGTTTTTTATTGCAAAAACTTCATCGTTTTATTTTGGTTTGAAGTGGAGTACTATAAAGTTAGGATAGAGGTGGAAAAGTGGCATGAGTCTGACGGGTCAGGTAAGGAGTCAAAATGGATAGAGTTGTGTACTTGTCGATTCAAATGGGGTCTGGATTGGTTGACACAAAACACTTTTTATCCAAAAGTGTAAATTTTTTATAAACAATTAGTTTGTCAAATTATGATCACAAAAGTCACATTATTTCAAAAATAGTCCACTTTTTAATAAAATGATTTAGGAGGTTTAAGCATTACAAATACAGTTAGGACCACTTTCGAGTTTTGACCATTTCCTTTGAAAGCTATTTTTTAACCCTTTAGAGATAAAACATAACTCAAAATAACCCACTTATAAGTAAATGGTTGAAGTAGCCACCTCTAATTTGGAAGAATGAGCCATTTTGTATTATAAAAAAAATAATAAAAATTTGATGTGGTCGTATTTGTATTTACATGTCCACAACTTCAACTGAAATGGCTCGTTTTTATCATTTCATGAGAATGATGATTTATTTGTAACAAAAAACAAAGTAAAATAATTGGACAAGTTACTTGATAAGAAATGGGAATTAATTAAGAACAAGTTACCTTCCTGTGCTTGCCAATTATGTTACCGTTATTCCCAATTATAACTGCAGTATTCCAGATAGTCTCCCCATGATTCAAATCTCTTTCAAGTATTGGGTTTACTATGACCATGTTATATTTCCTTGCAAAACCCTGAAGAAATTGTGTTGATTCTCCATCTGCAGGCTCTGCAAATTCACACCATCTTTTCTCACGGGTGCAAAATGCAAAAGGCATCATCCATGCCTCCTGTATTTTATTATGAAGTTAAGCTTTTAATCCAATCGAGTTATCAACAAGAGTGAAGGGTTATATCGTGGCTTACTTGTAGACATAAAATATTGACCCCTGAAGCACCGGCTGCATCGATGATGGGCTTTAGTTTCTGAAAGATGGCTTTCTTCTGTTCCAGAAAGGGTGCAGTTGTTGGTAGAGAAATGGAGTTTTGAATGAGTCCAACTCGCACTATACGAGGTTCTCTCAGTAATTCCTGGTCAGCACTGAACCTAAAACCCTGCAACATGAATGGCAAAACCCTGCATTTGTTATTTAATCTTATAAAATAATTATATTCACAGGAGTGTCATCTACCCTCAAAAGACTAACAGAAACTAAGATCCCAAATAAATAATATTGCTATCATGAATATCATCCTTTACTTTACATTTATTGTTTTTTTATTATATTATTTTATAAAATTCACTTGTAAAATTTGATTAAACTATGTTTTGTTTTTGTTGATTAACTTCGTTTTATAACTGTACAATTCATGGTCTTGTTTGAAATCAAAAGATTGGTTAATACTTCTTGTTTATTTTATAGGAAAACCCATGGGTGCCCAAGTACATATTGCCTCTTTCAGTCATTTTTCTACTAGTTCTTTAAATCACATTCAAAGACCTTGTTGAAAGTAGCCTGAATAATGTTTGGATAATGTTTTTCCATATATATAGTTAACGAAATCTAAAAACAGATTTGAGCAGGGGAATAACATTATTACGCATACAGCAAAATATTTTTCTGGTGCCATCTGCCACTGGTAACTGGTTACATAATAGATTAATTATCTAAAAGTCCAGGTTGAACGATACCACTGGAGATAAATGTCTACCTGGATGTCAAAATCATGTTGCGAGGACAACCCTTTGGCGGTTTCTACAACAGTCAAGGGCTCAAGTGCTTTTCCACAATTCAGTCCAATAAGTAAGCGGCTGACTTCCTGCAAAAAGAGTTACAATAAACATCATCATCAAGAAAACAAGAAGATCTAAAATTCACAATGCAAAAGTGCACATAAATATGCCCTTTGTCCTTAAAGATTATGTACAAAAGAAAAAGGGCTGCTTATAAGATTGTAATGTTATTGATGACAAAGAAGTAGTTTTGACAGGAGCTTTGTCAAAAAGGGAAATGTTTAGTTCAATATTGCTCATCCCAAAGGGAAAGTGGTTTGATTATATTAATATGGAGAGTATAAATAAATCAAGAACCTAGAACTCCCGGCACAATCCATACCTTCAGGATCTTCCCTATTTTATACAGACAGTATCCAGTTATTAAAGAAAAAAGAAAAAAAAACTTCCCAACCATCATTGTTTTGGCCTATTAAAACAATTCTTAAGGTGTTGATTTGAAGGGTTAGCAATCCATGTACATGATTAGCAATGAAAACTGATTCAATTCTTCATAGTACCTTGGCCCCACAGAAAGATAACTGGTACTTATCTAGTTACATTAACCAGCTCTCATGTTTATAAGTAATATAAAGTCCCGTTCATTACTAGAGATAATGTATACATAGGCCACCCAGGTATTCAAAAGATTTCATAAGGCCACCCAAATATTGGAAGTTGAAACAACTTCAGAGACCACCTAAGTGTCTATTTGCTTTCGTTCATGTCGATCCTCACACAAAAGAACTCGCCAGAAAATGGTAAAATGACAATGCACCTAAATTTAAAGCTTTTGTCACTTCTGGAGTTTTAGACTTGTATCATGACAATACCCTTGAATATGCTTAAATATGTTTTGACAACCCGAAGTGATAAAAACGGATTGACAGAGATACCATCCTGCAATATATAATTATTGCTTTTCGCCTTCAAATTTGAAGTGATTAATAAGGAATGATAAAAACGGATTGACGGTGACAATCCGCTAAGAGTTTATTCTTTTGAGTATATTCAGCAGGCACCTTTGACTACGAAATTGACCAACTACTTCGAAATTGAAGGCGAAAATCAACTCAAATTTGTCTCACAGAAGTCAACATCCAGCATCTTTTGAGATAGAGAACTACTACAAGTTAGTTTAACATGAAAAACTAATATTAGATCTCTATTGACCTTAAATCCAACAACTACTAGCTTAATTTCATTATTTGTAAAAAATAAATTTGACCCTGAGATTGAAAAACAGGTCTAGAGTAATTTATTCGGCCTGAAATTACGTGATCAGCCGATCAACCATCAATCCGATCCACGGGATAGGGGAACAAATTTATACAACAAAAAAATGAACATAGCAAGCTAGAATCCATCAAATTGAACATCTTACAGAACAATGAAAGTGAAAGGAATCTATAAACAAAAATTATATAATTTTGCACTCAGTAAAGAACAAACACACACACAATAGTTACCTTGAACAGCTGGGGAGAGAGGGACGATTCGAGGAGGCGATGAAGAGATTCAAATCCACAAATTGAACCATCTGTTAGGGTTCTTGATGCTTCTCCTGAATTTCCATTTTCTTCAACAAATTCTTCCTTCCTCTCCATTTACTCTAATAAAATTGTTCCGAAACTACTGTGGACAAGTGAGCGAAGTGTCCCTTGCGTCTGGCACTCTACCAGATATGTTTTGATAGAATTTACAATAATGGTCCCTGAACGATGCCTGAACTAGCAGTTTGGTCCTTTAAAATTGGTTTGATTTCTTAATTAAGATTTCATCACCAAAATCATCCTACCAAAAATATTCCCTTTGTTCCTCATCATTCACCAATAATATTCTCCATAGGAAGTTTTAAAATAAGTAGCGCAAACTATATCAACATTTAATTAAATGTTTATAATTTATCATGTTTTGTTATTGTTTATATTTAGTTTTAAAATGTATAATTGAATGTTTCGAACTTCAAAAAGTTATCATTTAGAGTTGTGAAAATAGTCATCCTTCAAGTCTATGTGGCAATAGGGTTCAATAGGGAACATCACTCTCCGTTTTGCAGGAGTCATGCGGGGTTTAATGGTTCGAGTGTGAGCTACCGCATGGCAAGAAAGGAGAAAAAGAAATAAAGTTGCACCAACAAGAGAGGATATACATTTATTTGTCTAACAAATAAGTCATTAATTAAACACTATAAATAGTGATATCATATATGATTAATTCCTGTTCATCCATTGTATTACCTTTACTATCTGTAACAACTTTACAAATTAATTCTCTCGTCCTTTAAATTCACCAATCACATAAAACTAATCATCACAATCTCAAAATTTGCTAACTCTTCGTTCGATTCTAACCAGTGTAATTCTTCAGTGTCATATGATATTGGCGATGAAACCATAGCGTTGTTACCTATGCACATAATCATTTCAAATTTATCATAGATCATGTGTACTCATACTGTAAACATACAAATACAAACACTAAGGTTATCTTTACCCTAAAAAGAAAGAAGTATGTTATGGTGATCCTTGCCAAGATTAAAAAGGAGTTGTAATTAGTGATCTTTTATCAAAAAGTAAAGTGAAACTTATGGTTATCTCTTCCAACTAAATAGGGAAGTTATAAAAGGGGATCTATTGCCTTTCAAAATATAAGTTAGTGAAGAAATATCTTGTTGAAGCCAAATAGTGGATTATAATAGATTAGTTAGCATTCATTTGAATCATTTCCTTTGTGTTGTGATGTATTTCTTCTAGTGCATTACAAGTTTTCTTTATGGTAGTCTTAGAGAGCCCATTTTGGTTTTGAAACAACATGTTCACCCTTCTCTAGTTGTTCTTTGAAAGATCCATAATAATGTGAACAAATGTTGAATCACCACCATAATCGTTGCATATAATATCTTTGAACAAAAAAACATATTTTCAATAAATGAAACTTGGTGTCAAAATGTTTTGGTTGTGAAAAATATAACACCCCAAAGTTCAAAAGTCTCTATGACTAAATGTTTTAAATGATATGAGGTATTTATGAAATAGAGGGGTTAAAATTGCTAATTAAAAGTTGATAAGTTGAGGGATTGTTTAGCCATTTGATCATAATTGTGTATATATGAGCAAATGTGTGAGTTGGTTCACAGACAACACAACATACATACATACGTGAAAACAGCAAGTCAATTCTCTGTTGATCTTTAAGCAAGAAAACAAGAAGTTTAAGTCTTTTGTATTAGTAAATACTACACCCAAACAAGAAGTATGTGTGGTTTGTTCAGTTTTGATGTTTTTAATGGGTTAAAGGATTTAAAAGCTTGAATCATAGCTCAAAAGTGTTATTTATGTTTATAAAGATGTTTTGGCGTGTTTAGGGTGTGGAGAAACACTCCTATGTTGTTAAAAATAATTTAGAATGGGTTTGAAATCAAGAACAACAGTTATGTTCTTCACATAAAGTTGCAGTTTGGTTATGTACATGACCCGTGTACTAGTTTTAAAACGATGATAGACCATGTAGCATACATGGTCGTGTAGTGTTTAGTGAACACGGCCCGTGTATGGGTACACGGCTGCGTAGTAGCTTTTACCAACCGAATTCGGTTAAGTAACTTGGTGGTTTAGTGACCGGAATTCGGTCTTGTTGACCGAATTCAGTCATGTGGGGTACACGGCCCGTGTAGGCCCCTTTCCAGACCAGCTTGAATAGTTTGTGATCTTTAGCCTATTCTTTGGTATAGGGAGGTGTCTGGATACTCGACAGAATACTTTACTTGTTTAGCACAATAATCAGATACGAGGTGAGTTTACTATTTCTCCTACATGAACAGTATGTAAGTATCTATAATATATACCTATTGTATGATATTTTTGTTATGTGAGATAGCTATGATGTATATATATTGTACAACAGTGGTGTATAGTTATGTACCAGAACAGTGACATGGTGTACAGCTACGCAAGTGGTGTAGCTGTATACGAGAATAGTGTTAGGGGGTATGGCTACGCAGGTGGTGTAACTATACTCCAATACAATGACAGTTTATACAGCTTTGCAGGTGTTACAGTTTGGATGCAAGACATCCTGGGGAGACTTTACCCCTGTTTTATGATTATTTGATTTCAGCTAGTATGCTCACTAAGCGTTAGTTTATCTTTTAGTATTGTAGGTTGCAGGTGACTCAGGTTCTAGCAAGGGTAAGGCCCCAGCTACATGATGGTTCGGATAGCTCACTTTGACACTTTCTTTTGATTTACTTGTTAACACGTGTAAATATGAACTAATGTTTTGTAACTCTGATAACCTTTTTGGTGTTAACGAAAGTAAAAATGTTTAAAAGTTAAAATAAAAAAAGTGGTGTTACAACTTGGTATCAGAGCCAAGGTTTAAGGGATTCGGGCACACATGAGTGTGATGTCTGGACTTAAACCATGGTTTTGAGATTAAGTGGAGCTATCCCTGGGGCAGTAGACCTTGGTGAGCATACAGGTAGTAGAAGTTTTGATTGTTATCTGTTTTAGCAATTTGAGCATGAGATATCGTATATATGCATGTGTAACACAGTTATGTGGCTAAGTGTTTAGTGTTGAATTATGAAGCAGGAATTTGATTGATTAAGTTAAGAATAAGTAACGTATACTGTGTTCATAATAGTAGAGGACCCATACTATTATAAACACATGGTACATACCGAAGCTTGACAAGATCATGATAGACCCTGTGTAATAAGTATGTGTGACAGCATGTTAAATAAAGTATGCAGATTCAGTACAATTTTGGTGTAGAAAGAGAAATTTGTTATTGTATTGTTATACTAAAGATACCTGATTTTCAGAATGGAGAATGTAGAAAAAGTTAATTTGGGACCGACACAGCAGCCTAAGGCAAGTCGACTTCCGGAGACCAGAGATACGTATGTTCAGATGCAATTTTGATCCCAACCACTAGACCTACGGGTAGTTCTACAGAGGGAATTTTGGTTACTAAGGAATTCCCGTGAGAATAATACAGTGAAAGAAACAGTAGAAACGAAGCTGAGTAAAGCTCTACAGGAAAACATCCCTTACATAATTACACAGGTGTTTGATCAAGTATCAACCAGAATGGAGGGGATGTTATAGTAGCAGGTAGATGCAGCGGTGCAGGCTGCAGTAGTTAATGTACAGGGAGCTGGACGAGTGGAAGCTAGAATGGAACAGTTGCAGGGACGCACGTACAGAGATTTCTTAGCATGTAAACCACCTCTTTTTGAGGGGGCTACAGATCCGATTGTGAGTAGTTGTTGGCTAGGAGAGACGGAAGGTGCTTTCCGAACAAGTGGGTGTTTACCAGAGCGAAAGGTAATGGATGCTTCAAACTTGTTGCGTGGAGCAACGAAAGATTGGTAGGCAATGTTACTACAGAGGAAGAGTGAAACACAGATTGAGGTAATGATTTGGCTTCAGTTTAAAGAATTGTTTTAGGTGCAGTTTGCACCAAAGGCCCGTATAGACCAGATCATAGAAGAATTTCTAGCTCTGTGGCAGACGACATAATCGGTGGATGATATCACCAAAAAGTTTTTAGAGATGGCCCGTTTCTATCCAGAGTACGTGGCTACAGTGGTACATTTCCATACTTAGAAATGATATCCGTGAGGTGTTAGCGAACGCCACTTGTAACACAATGGATGAGATATGAGTTTAGCATGAAAAAGAGAGCAAGAATTGATTAGACAGGGAATCGTGGGTGGAAAGAGGAAGGTTAAACCGGTAAACGTGCCGAGTAAGAGGCAAGGGATTGCACCACATCAGGAGGGCTAGCTCCCCTACCCAACAATATCAAGTGCGGAATAAAT